>JAQFZH010002794.1:0-15453 GCA_034695485.1 Entomobrya nivalis | reverse complement strand
AAAAACTCGTAGCAACCGACGCACCACCACCACTCAACTCAGCCGCCGCTATATAACAGGCACGTCCGCACTCTCAGTTTTTGCATATTATTTATTTTCAGCAGCTTTCAGTTGGCTTTTACTCTCCTTGCTAGCTGTACACTTCTTTTTTCTCTCTTGACGTGATGCTCTCATTTAACTACAAATAACCTAAGCGAGCTGCACATAAGTAGATGACGCTTTTTGCCACTTTATTCATTCTTGCAGTGTTTATTACATGGACTAACATTCGTTTTGTCTTTATGGTTTTACTTAACCTAAGCTTTAATGCTGCAATTTTTTTTTTTTGGGCTAAAAATGTTTTGATAAATGTACAGTAAACTGACAGGTTTAATGAAATATATAAATCTTTTAACCATGCTTTTTTTATGAAAACATGTGGAAACTAGAAACAAAATTGCATAAAAAACAAAAAAGAGAATAGTGCAGATCCATGGCTATTGAAATGGTGAAAAAAAACGTTGTGAGGTACAGACTTGAAATTTTGGTCAATTGTTGTCCTCGCCTAGGATAGCCTCGGGGTACAATATTTTGCCCCTGACCCCAACCATTTTGGGGCAAGGGGCAACCAAAGTTGCAACAATGGCAACACTAGTTTTCGCGTATCTTCGTCATTTATTGTTCGATTTTGGTAACTAAGTTACCAAAATGTTTGCAAGAAACTTTCTCCGGGTAGCTAAAATTTTGTTTTTCGAAATCAAATTTTTTTAACGAAGTTACAGGACTTTAAACCGTGAAAAGGTACTTTTTTGTCGAAATTTTTGTCAAAGTTTGTTCATTAGTTTTAATTTTCATAAAATACTGACCACTTCCTTACGCCAGCTTAGTAGTAGTTTATTTTATGAAAATTCTAAAAGATTCGAGTACAGACAGGCTCTAGACTATGCATTGTCATTTATGTAAATTATATATCAGTTGAATTAATCGTCGATCTTTTATTTTGTAACTTCTAACATTATTCGTGATAGATTGGAAATTATATGGTCCGACTAAGTAGTCCAAAAAAGCGTATAAATAATATTTCATTTATATTGTATGACACCATACATAGTAATACATGGAAAACCCAAGAAAGCTTATTGCTTATTGAGGTATACAGTAAACGTGTGTTTTTGGTCAGATGATATAGCATACTGGTAATATAGGTTTCGCAAATGGTATTTTATTTATCTATCAGTGTTATTTGGTTTGCTACATTTTTAATACCGATTACATCAGGCATTAATATTTTTAGATGACTTCTTTACTCTAAGAGCATAGAGAGCTGTTTTTGGAACTTCTTAAGTCATAAATTGTATAATTTTTTTAAATGTTTCTTGCCTGGGCTAATTATTTTTTATATATATGATCATTAAACTGGCACGTTAAATGAAATCTTTAGCCATGTGATTTTAGTACTGAAAGGAACTATTGTATACACAACAAGTTGATCTTTATTGTCATGGACATGTGGATGAAGGATGAGAACACTCCAAAGGGAACCTAGTTCAATACATAAGTATTGTAGATGGCGTAGTTCAGCTTTCTCTTTTGCTTTCACGTCTTTTCCTCCTTGATGATATTTTCACTCTTGCATGATTTTATGCGGTGTTTTTCCTGGCATATAATATAGCTTGGCATGCAGCATTGGTTTTTGCAGTGATTTTTTTCATGTATGTTTTACACTTAGAAAAGACTTTGGAATGCAGACTCTTCATTGCTGCGAGAAAAACGCTGTTTGAACTAAAACACATCATATTGAGAATCCACAGATCATAAATACCTCTAAATATATACATTTTTTAATAATACATGCAAACATATCTGCGAATATTAAAATATGTGTTCTTTAGCAATATTGTGTTCCAGCTACTTCGCGAAAATACGATAAAAGTTGAGTCGTCATCCCTAGAATTAGTTACATGGGTTGAGATATGATCAGAATGAGTGTGTATGTTTTTCAGTTGAAATAAATATTTATCAATTCAGATTTATTTGTCTAAAACATCACGTTGGTCAAAACTAAGCGTTACAAAAGAATTCCACGTTTTGGGATAATATAATATAGATGACATACTTAGTACCATATTGACGTTATATCAGAAAATATTTTTAAAAGGGTTTAATTAGTTTTAAACCTTGATGGAACAAAATATTGCGTTTTGAGTAATGTTATAAGTATACTCAGTTGGAAATTTTCCATTAGCTTCCCTTCTCAGTTCTATTTTATTAAGTAAACCACAGTTTTGCGAATTTAAAAGTCAGAGAAACATTATTTGCAATTTAAATGAAAAAAATTTAAAGTTTCGTAAAGACGATTTTTTTAAAAACCAAAATTATTATACTAGTGAAAATCAACAATAAAACGGGACCAACATACTTTCTATTTTACATGTAAAAATAACAAGAGCAAATTTCCCTTTAATTAGCTTTCATTTACCGTCCTCGTTCACTAACAAAAGACCCGTAATCCAGCTTCGTTTGTTTTCATTAGCCGCAAATAAATGTACCAATTTTTTTCAATTAGCAATGCTCGTGTTCCCCATCAATTTTTGTCGCATGTCGTTTAAAACTTTTCCAAATTTCCGCGAAAAATCTGCTCGATAGAGACCTATAATAATTAGATTTGATGTGTTTTTATATAAAGCTTTTATATATGTGAGAGTAAGGGGTTAATAAACATACATAAGCTTTTAATGAACACTAGTGTGTTAAATTAGTATAATCAATTTTTGCGGTTATCTTTTTTTCAGAAGGAGGTTGAAAAAAGTTCAGAATGAACTATTTCATTTTTATGCAATTGAACTTTCACGGCTTTTACATATGCATTTGTATAACTGTTAATATTTTTCTGAACCTTTATTTAGTTCCATATGTACACTTGTCTAAGAAGCATTTATAAATTTACTTCTAACATGCAATCTACATTACATACAAAAAACAAACTAATCCTACATCTAAACATAAAACTGTCACAAATTCTTTCGTTTTTTTTGCAAATTCCGTTCTCGTGGAATATATTGCTTTTATGAGAACCGTTATATATGCATACGTGCACGTGTTTTTGCGCGGTAGTGAACAAGACATTATTGCATTTATTTGGGGCTTCCTATTTAAAAAACACTATCGATAAAAAATGTAGGCGATGAAAAGAGGGAGGAAGTTGGCCTTTAACCTTTCTGTCGCTCTGCTTTCATAAATAGGCTAATAATCCAGAAGACATCACTCCGTCACATCCAGTTATCTGGGTGAAGTCAAGAAAAATACATGTCAAAATATTGTTGGATTAAAAGTTCCTGTGTTTATTTCCATTGTTACGCAGAACCTGTAATTAAATTTTAAAGATCCGTGTCTCACCAGTTTGGGCATTTAGCGTTTCTCATTGTTACCGCAAAAGTCTGCAAAGTTTCGCGCGGAAAATTGGAGAAAAGCACACAAATATCGTTGTAGGTGTACCTAAGGCTAACATGGAAGGTATGTTTTTTTTTGCTATATGTGTCAGTGCGAGAGAAAAGGGACCATCGGAAAAAATTACAAGTAAATATTTTCCGGAGTTGCATTGCTTTTCTTCTCGGAACGCAATGCCACTTTAAATTTTATACATGTATAGATATGCCTGAAAAACGAAACGACATTGCGATTTGTGACGAAAGCAATGCAACTTCGGAAAATATTTACTGGTCAATGTTCCCAATGGTCCTTTTTCTCTCACACTAACACATATGCTATATTCTACATCTTTCTGTGTTCCATTGTCTTATGTTCATCGCCTTGCTTTCCTTTGAAAGATTTCTTCAATACGCTAAATAGCTTTGCTTTTTAATTGCAGTTTTCAAGCAAACCCTCTCCAACATCTTTTTGAAGGCAGTTGCTGACGAAAACCAAAATCGTGAACGAGAGGGGCTGAAACCGGTCGTGGTTCTTGTGTACGCCTCCTCAACTCCCTTCATGGCCGATACTGTCCTCAGTTCTTCCAAATTTTGGCTGTTGGTCTGGTTCTTTACATTGACAATAATGGCTTGTCGGGGTTCGCATGATCAAAATAATAATGCTCGTTAAATGAGTGTTAGTTGTGCATTGGTTTTGGTGGAATAGTTGATAATTGCTTATTTTAATGATGTGTGAAATTGCATTTAGAAGAAATTAAAGCTGTCACTAAAACTTGTGACTTATAATAATAATTGGCTAATGAAACTCGGTAGGTAAAAAATAGTAGTACATTTTTACATACATACATGTACATAGATTTCAAAAAGAAAGTACCTTTGATTGTGAGGTTGGTTAGCAGAAAGCAAAGATGTAGTCAGTAAGGTAGTGTGTGTATATTTGGTTGAAAAGCAAGTGAATGAAATGGGAAGACTGATTGAAAAACGGTATGCGTGTAGCTGGAAAAAAAACTAGGCGGTTATAGTGTAAAAGCTAGTGCGCCGTAACAGAAAACCGGTTGCAAGAGTTAGTAATTTTTTACAATTAGAATATTATCGTATAGCACGGTATGTAAAAACTGAAAATATTTAATAAAACACCAATATATAAAATTATGTTGCATGAACGGAAAAAAAATTTTGCGCCATTATTTTACATACTGTACATAAACTACTAATCATTTGGAAGATGGTGTCAAGGAAAAATAAATAATGTGAAGTTCAAATGCTATCGATGTAGCTACAATATATAGCTAAAATTGGTTTACATAGAGGGAACAACAATCTTGTTGGGGACCTAGGTGAAGTTATATAGTCATTCGATATTCCCTACTTACTTTAAAGACTACGATGGAGCATCTCAGCGCAATGAGGAAAAGGATACTTACTTTGATAATTGCATCAACAACTTCCAGCGTTCGAACTTCTGCCGTGCATGGTAGAGATTTTACTTCAAAAACTAATGTCACTGGATGGGTATAAACATGGTTGTAGTTTGCATGAAGAAAAATAATATTGAAGTAAACCATACAAAAATTAAAGACACAAAAATGTCAGAATATTGATTTTTTGGTTTCTCATACAAGATTGGAAGTACATGCATTTCTGATGTATTTCAAGGTTGCAATGATAGATGTAATGGAAAACTGAACCCATACCTTTTTTACATGACAAAATACATTTTTACTTGTACGGTTGACTGACAACTATCTATAAAATATACTGTGGTTACATCAGAGTGAACCGGCAGGTTTCACATTTTTCGTGGAGAGAGTCGAAAGTTAAACAAACACGCATGAATATATATTTTTCATAAAATATTTTTTCAATGAAAAGCTTTCCATGAGCGAAATTCCCAGGAAAAACTTGATATCGAATGTACATGTACGTCTTCACAAGTAAATATACATGGTTTACTAATGCACATACACTGGTGCTCATAAACAAGTGTAATTACATTTAGTATATGGCTTCCTCTTTAAAAAAGACCAAAGTGGAAACCTCAAATCAAGGGAAAGGGTGCTCAAAATGAACGAATACACTTTATTATACATTTACTTGTGCGGGAAAATGACTTGGAACTGAACTGGCTTGTGTTTTGCATGGTTTTGTAGGTCGTGATTATACAGGAAAATATCGTCTTAAGATTTTTTTAAGAACTTTACTCAAATTTTTTTCCATCGCTATCATTCCACGTTTGTATTTAACGATCAAAATTTTAATGCAAGATACTCACTTTTCTAAATTCTCTAAGCAGCAAATTTTACAGTGAAACAATATATTAGCCTTTTTCCAGCATGCATATACTTTTAAACGGCGCAGTTGCTTTTGAGAATCATTTTAAAACATTAGCATAGACTTAAATTGATATACGAATATAAGTATATATGTTTCTATATTTTATCAACATTGCATATCCAAAACCTGAATACTTTACCCTATGACATAAGTCCAGACTTGTTTTTGCATACCCATTTTTCTCATTGTTTATTTCTCTTATTTACCAAAATATTATATTTTAAATTAAAATCTAACGCAATTTTCTATTTATTGTCATATTTTAATCCTTTTCCTAAAATATAAATACCTTCTTTCGCAATTAGTAGCTGTATCTATACAACTATTAAAAGTACATGACTAACTAAGCTTTACGTATTTTTTTACAATTTTTTATGGCAACTCATATACACATTAGTATGTGAAAGATTTGACCTGCAACTACGGGTGCCTAACCTTGTACTAGAAAATTTATCTTAAGATAAAAATTGTCGACTGATATCCAACAAAGAAAGATGATACCAAGGGCCGTAAAGGTTCGAAAGACTTTGATTTAATTTGAAAATGAATTAAAGAAGTGAACTGAATTCCATTTATTTAGTTTGGTAAGGATATGTATATAGTTCAACTTTCACCACAATTCTATTACAAGTGCCAGCACAACAACGAACTCCTTTTTTTCATATGGCTCGTCGTTTCGTTTCTCGTAACAAGCTGCTCATGTACACGCTCATCTTTTTTCCTGGAATGGAAAGATGCTGATGGCATGCTTGTATGAAGTCTCCCTGCACTTTGTTCTCTTTCGCTTCACTCCTGTTCATTATACCCTTACTATTTATTTCGCGTTGGATATTAGGACGATCGTTGATTTTATTTGATTGGTACAAAGATAATAAAAAAAACATTTGCACATTTGTTTTTTTTTCTGAATAACCCTTTTTGGTTTTACATGGGTTTACAATAGCCAGTGTATCGAGTAAAACATTGTGTTTGGATACAGTTTAAAAATAAATACTTGATCTGTAAAAAAAATCCGGTATTTAATATTTTACATTGCTTCATCAAAATAGGTTGGATTGGATTTTCTCCCAGTTTTTGTTAACTTGTTAATGTTGTTGTTACTGAGAAATCTTGTATTGTAATGTCAATCAAAAAAAAACATTATAACATTCTAGCCAAATTTGTGCTCTTTCGTCTTTTTTAGTAGTCTGATTCGATCATCCTTCCATTTTTCTCCCTTGCGAAAGAAACATTTGATTGACGGATATTACGTTGAATTACAATGGAATAAAGTATTTATTTTTACTGTCAATCCAGCGAGATATCTATGCTTTCTTTCTTTCGAGATACCAAAAGACAATTTATTCAATAATCTTGTTTGGCGGCGTATATAAATCTGTAGCTAAAAAGTTGATCTATTATATTTTTTAAAACATTTTTTTTTACTTTGCTTGTTCTAAACTAAATTTGGGGTAAATGGAGAATTTGGTATGCTGCCTCATACAAACTTTACAAATCTGGTTCCTTTTTTCGGTAACTCCAGAATTAGAAGGAGATTCCTTCCGTGGATAAGCGATGATAAGATTTTAGCAAGATATCATCATCGGTGACCTTGGGTTTAGTAAGGTTGCTGCCCGCCCTGTGATGGTTGCAAATTTTAAACGGTCGGTTACACTAATCATCTATTAAAATGCTTGGGTTTCCTTATTGTCATTATTATATGATATATGCATGTATATACTATGTATGTATGTATGTATGTATGTATGTATGTATGTATGAGAATTGAATTAGCATGAAAAAAATAATGGTAAGATGATAGCCAATAATGTAAAAGGTATGATTGCTATAATATGCGTTATATGCAAATATGATAGATTCGATATTTTTTTGCCATTTTGTACAGCTGTGCAAGGGAATTGAACAATGTTTAATGTAGTTTATGCGTTAACGTGTTCCACGAAATCCAAACTATGAATATTTTGATGGAAGTAGATGATAAGTAATGTAAATTAAAAATATTTGTATATATTTGTGTTTAAGAACAATTTATTCTTTGAAAAGTGCCCATAATTATCAAAATCATTGAACAGTGTATTCACACCAAAAAACTCATACAGCTGCGGTTTAAAGACTAACACAGTTTACAAATGCACTACGGATTTTTTCCATCTAGAATATATTTATAATTCTAACTAGTCCTTTTTGGAACTATAACTGTTCATTTTTTTCTAATTCTACATTTAAACTAAAGCATATTTTTTTTAAAATGCATGTCTACAAGTATATACAGAAAACTAGCATGGAATCCATTGCAAATTGTATCTAGATTGTGTCTACACGCTAAACGTTACTACTGATACTGTAATGTTATCTAGTTCCCCATATTTTTAATTCGTTCGCTGAGACCATCGTCGGGGGAACCGTGTATCTGGGTCGCTCATCAGATGCATAAGTCGCCAATTGAGAAGCAATATGAATGTCAAAGTATTGGCAAGCACAAGTACAATATTGATCTGTATTAGATCGCAAAGCTGCTTCATGGTCAACTCATCGCCCTTTTGGTCGTGCAAGTTCCCAAAATTCCCATTGCCACAGCAGAAAATCTCAAAGCCGTCCTTGCCAAATGAACAGTCGATTCCACGCTCTAAATAATCAGAAACACAAAATATTTACAAACCAAATTTTTTAAAGTATTTTTTTCATGTTGTTTTTTAACACGACAAGTAAGCAAAATATCTTTGAAGCTAAATTTATTTTTAAAATGACCAATTATTTACCTTTAGCAGCAGACACAAATGTTTCCAATGTTGCCACGAAAAATTGATGGTCGATATCAAGTGTCGTCCTTTCTCCGCCCATTTGAGTTGTCCGTATGTAGCTGGCGAAGAACACACGAATTTTTGGATTGCAATTCGAATGGTAAGTTTTCAAGGGATGAGCCTCAGAAGTGCTTTTACCTGCAATGGAAATGCCAAAGCGAAAAACACCGCAAACCAGGAGAAGCATACAGAATGATGCCATTTTTAATTGTAAGTTGAAGAGATCAAGAGAAGTTAGAATAAACACTCCTTTCCGGGCAACTAGAAAAACAAGACTCTTTTGGTCTATCAAAGATATCCAATAAACTTTTATCGTTTTTTGAATAAAAACATCAATTTGAGTCTGACTTGCTGTTGTGCTATTTGACCTGAAAAAATAATATTCATGTAATCCCGTTAACTTATTGTTCACCTCGGCTATTTTTGAGTTCTGGTGAAATACCTGAAGGATGTATAAGAGGGCTTTATTGTTATGTGGTAAAAATACCTTTTTCATACCAACATAAGCATTATGCTACTCCGTAAATATATTGAATTACACTATTAAAATATTACGAAAGTTTTCTAAAAATCAACCATTTTTTGATCTTAGAAAATTTTCAGTGTAAAAAGTGTTTATTTTTAAATTTTCTGTGAATTTTTATACTTGGAACGAGTTTCTTTTCAATATTTGTTTTGCTAGAAGAGAACTATAGCTATTTAATGTGTATTATCATTGTACTATAATCTATTGTATTGCATTTGACACATTTCTGGAAACTAAATTGGCAGTGACATGTCATAATTTTACGTTTACCTCGCTATTATGTGAAGAATCGTCTTTTACTGTCAACCAAGTTGGAAAAATATACTATGCCGACTTAACGGCAAGTATTTATCGGTAATGCGAAATAAAAAAGCTCAAATTACTTATTCGTATTGCTTTATAAAATCTGATGACTTGAGACCAATTTGTTTTCGCGTATCTGCACGTATAAGAGTATATGTGAAAGGTTCCGTAACAAGTAATTAGTGCAGTTCATTATATAAGTCCTTGCTTCATTAGCTTGTAAGAGCGTATAGCTATTTTAAATCCACGAAAAGTTCTTTATCGTAAATTAACGTCGTTTAATATACATATGCTAAATTTATGTATAGCTAGTAAGTCATGTATATTTTTATTATAATTGAAGGAGTAATTAAAATCATAGTAAAACTTTACAACATAAATAAAGGGTAGCAAGCGTTTTAGACATTCATTTTGTTTTTGTTGAAAATAATTGGTCCTAAAATATCTTAATAAATAACTAGCAACAGATCAATTATGCGATCTACAAAAACTAATTAGACAACCCAATTTTAATTAGAAAATTAATCTTTCAAGTAAAGTGTACATGTATATGTAGATATTAAAATGTGGAAATCTATGGCTAACTTTTACCAAATGTAAGAATAATTGGTAGAAGTTTCCTTTGAATCGATTCGGAATTGCACACAAATCATAAAATAGGTCACCATCACTCCACTTTTCTGAAACGAAGCCAATATTGTTTAAAAAATTCAAGCTAATCACCAATTACTAAACACAATTCACGCCAGCATTCTATAAAATTTTACACTTACTCCAGCAAGCATGCTAAATGTTAGATTAAATTTTCCACAAGATATGCTCACACGATTATGTTGCAAGTCATGCAGTATAGCAAACACTTCCTTCTGTGGAATGTTTCCATATGAAATAGGTTCTCTTCAAGTCTCTTAATCTAACATCAGCATATAAATATTACAAGCATATAAAGTATCTTATATTTTAACAAGAATATTTAAAACAATTTAAAAAGCTAACCTGATAACACACATCTGCCCCTAAATAGTAAAATGTAGAAGCATTCACAATTTATATCAGAAAACGCATCCGTTGAATAAAGCCATCAGAAGTCAAAAACAAATCAAAATTGAACGAATAATAAGCAAAATTTAAAATCGTGTGCACACAAACGTTCGGCCAAATTATTTTGTTTACAATGTCTTCTATGCATCTTTTTTTAAGTGGGAATTCTTTATGTATTTCCATTGCAATTCAGGTTTATATTCTAGTGAAACTTCATTCATAAATTGAGTTACACACATCCAAACCGGAAATATCATAAATGTTATAAAAACTTCTTCAATTATTCCAGCCAAATGCCGGAAGTAATAACCAGAAATCATCACAATTTTGGCAACTTTCATTGGAAATAGCAAACTTAATATCTCACTCTGTGTCGGTGAACAGAAGGTTGCTACAGCAAGTGATACAATTGAGACCAGTGTCCAAACAAAATATGAAGACATTCGGAACAAAACTTTATTGATTTTAGGAGTTTTGCTCAAAGAATGAGAAACGTTGAATTGGTTGATCATGGTAAACAGTTGACTATATTTATAAAGGCTCCACAAACTACGCCATAAGGTACAGTGAAAAACAATGTTGATGAAACCATGGAATACTAGGAAGAATACGGGCGGAGTCCAAATTTTACTATCTGCAGGAATCTTGTCAAATAATTGTCTGCACTCGTAAGGTCGATATCCAATATTGATTATCATAACCAGTGTGGAAGTTATCTGTTTATTTAAAAGTTAAGCAATACAAATATTCTACAAATCTAAATGGTAGTTTTGTTAATACTTTTTTACATACTTTATTTAGAGTGCTCGATATCAAAATGTAGTATTTCGTTTTCGGATCACGCTTAATGGTAAAAGGGAAACCGCCATGGTAATATCCCAAAGTTAAAAAATCCTTTAAGTTGTCACATGGAAACATGACTGTCGTAGTCTTTTCAAATATATTTGATTGGTAATGACTGAGCTTCATGATGTAGAAGATACAAGCTTATAACTAGTTCTTCCAATGTAATCGAATTCACACCAACAAACGATCAATGTCAAAAATCCAGTTAGCTTAAAAAGTTTTTAGATTCAATATTGGGGAGTAAAGTCTACAAAGTAAATGAAACGCCCAAACGTTTAAAAATTAAAAAAATATTCTTTAAAATAGGTGTTGGCCACTTTAAATTTAGATGGAACAATAATTCAACGATTGTGGGTTTAAACCCATGCTATAGGGTGGACAATGACAATAATCCATTATGGTAATAGATTACATGCATATTTCGGCATGGTTAACAAACGTGTTTCCCTTGCAAATGAAAAAAAGACTGGGCCTTCTACGAATAAAATTATTTGTCGATCTTCCTGAACGAAGTTTTCTGAATATTCTTAAAATCGTTATGAATTCATTAATAATTTAGGTTTTATAGAAACTGAACGTAATATAGTGCCAATGTTTTTCAAATGGCTTGTGGAATCAATTTTTTTTTTCTGGTATGAAAAGCAATCAATAAATGACTGTAGACGTAAATTGTTTCAAGATGTATGCATTTATAAACAAATATTTGGAATAACTAATTGATTATTATTATATCGATTTTCCCCGTGAAACCTTAAGTTAACAGTTATTGTCTCTTTTAGGAGCTTTGCAAAATTAACTTGATAGCACAATGAGTGTACAAAATCTTCAATAAATAAAATAAATTAGACAAGATTATCAATACAAATGATTTTATTAAATGCTATACAAGAAACTGTGATAATTGTTATGCTCCAATCGTTCATTAACTAAATCCATCTTTTTCGAAAGGCTATGATAGGTATCACGATTAGATATTTTTGCTTTCTCTTTTTTATTCCATGAAGATAAGAGTTTGCATGTCTTTCCGGCAACATGACTGCATTCAACCCAACCTCTTGTCTGCACTCAACCCAACCCACAACCAACTATATATTTTCTCCGTCTCAAGATCGCAGAACAACTCTGACTGCTTTCAATTCATCAAACATCTTTTTTGCCTGAGAACTGTGTTGTACATGACTATAAAGCCAGCATCATCGACTTTCACCTACGGAAACACTCGAACTCGTGCAATCGAGGCAATCCGGCTGTCACCATTTTACAGGCACGTCCGCACTCTCAGTTTTTGCGAATCTTTTTTTCAGCAGCTTTCAGTTGGCTTTTAAACTTCTCTCCAGCTCAACAGTTCCTTTCTTTCTCTTGACGTGATGTTCTCATTTTTTACGACATGTAACATGGGCAAGCTGCAGACAACATGATGCCTTTAGGGATGCTTTAATAAATGATCAGTACGCTGGCACGTTTGATGAAATATGTAAACATTTTAGCATGCCTGGTTTTAGCGGTGAAATGAACAATTGCATACTCAACAAGTTGATCTTGATGGGCATGGAAATGAAGGATGTGAAAACTCCAGCATCAACCTGGTTCAATACCTAATGTAGATGGCGTAGTTTGGCTTTCTCTTTTGCTTTCGCTTTTTTTCTGCATGATGATACTTTCAGCCTTTTATGATTTTATACGGACGTTTGCCTGGCATAAAGCATAGCTTGGCATTGTTCTAGCTCCATCAAAAGCTTGAGTTTTATTTCGAGTTAAAAACCGATTGAATCGTTGGATGCAGCACTGAGATGAAATATTATATATTTTGCTGGGGTTGGTATTAAACCGCCTTCCTTATACACGACATTTGGAAAGACATGTAGAATCTTTAATGCTGAATACATTTTTATTACATTTTTTGCTATATTTATGATATACTTTAAACTGTCTTCCAGTTGTACTGTTTCAGTTTCTATATTAGTTAAGTTGAACCACAGATTGGTGGAACAAAATGAATTTCAAAAACACAAACATTTTTATATATATTACCCCTTGTTACCCCGTATAGAGGTCACAAGATCACATGGAGTCTACAATACATACAAAAACAAGACAATCCTAAAGCTAATTATAAACCTGACGCAAATTATGTTTTTTTTGCAAATTCCGTTTTCGTGGAAAATATTGCTTATATGAAAACCGTTATATATGCGTACATACGTGCACGTGTTATTACGCTGTAGTGAACGAGACATTATTGCATTTATTTGTGGCTTCCTATTTAAAAAACCATTCGCGATAAAAAAATGTAGGCGATGAAAAAAGGGAGGAAGTTGGTCTTTAACCTTTTTGTGGTTATGCTTTCATGAGTAGGCAAATAATCCAGAAGACATCACTCTGTCTCATCCAGTTATCCGGGTGAAGCCGAGAAAAATACATGTCAAAAATATTGTAGGATTAAAAGCTAGCTCCTGTGTTTATTTCTATTGTTACGCAAAACATGTAGATAATATTTTAAACGTTCGTGTTTCACCAGTTTGGGCATTCAGCGTTTCTCATTGGGTCATTCAGTCGTTACAGCAAAAGTCTGCGAAAATGTGCTACAGGGGTGCATTTCTCATCTTTGGCATAGTAGCCCTTCTCGTACTGGCACTCAGTTCATTGTTTCCAGACCGGATCTTAGATGGGCCAACTGGCTCTACGGGAAACACAGAGTCCAATTTTGTGAAGGTAAGTACATTCTATATAGTAGGTATATGCATTCCAGCTGAATAACATCAACGTTGACTATCCAGTCTTCAAAACGACAAGTTTCTCAGTTTTTTTTGCCACAAAGGCAGGCGACAAGGTATTTAAAAGGATTTTTGATTTAATTTTATTAAGGCTATTTGGCACGATGACACTTACACATTTGTCGAATTCACTCACCAAACAATTGATCCAGAGGATGTAGTGAGCCATTCCCAAAAATTCTATGAATTTGCGCGAAAAATTGGGGAACAGTACACAAATATCGTTCTAGTTGTACCTAAGGCTAACATGGAAGGTATGCTGTGTTTTTTTGGCATGCAAAGCCTTATATCCCTTGTTTTCCATTAAAAGTTGTTTTTTTGATATGCTACATATAGCTTGGCTTTCTATTTATTGCAGTTTTCGAGCTAACCCTCTCCAACATCTTTTTGAAGGCAGTTGCTGACGAAAATAAAAATCGTGAACGGGAAGGGTTGAAAAAGATTCAAGTTCTTCTGTACGTCTCCTCAGATCCCTTCATGGCCATGGATACTGTCTTCAGTTCTTCCAAATTCTGGCTGTTGGTCTGGTTTATTACATTGACAATAATGGCATGCAGGGGGACTTTGTATGATCAAAATAATAATGTTCATTAAATGAGTGTAAGTTGTGCATGGGTTTTGGTGGAATGGTTGATTGCTGCTTATTTTAATGGTATGTGAAATTGCATTTAGAAGAAATTAAAGTTGTCACTAAAACTTGTGACTTGACTAATTGGCTAATTAAGCTGGATAGTAAATTTTTACATACATACATGTAGAAGCATAGATTTCAAAGAGAAAGTACCTTTGATTGTGAGTTTGGTTAGCAAAAAGTAGAGATGTAGTTAGTAAGGAGGTGTATGTATATTTGGTTGAAAGCAAGTGAATGAAATGGGAAGACTGATGGAAAAACGGTATGCGTGTAGCTGGAAGTGAAGCAGGCGTGTTGTGTAAAATCTAGTGCGCCGTAACAGGAAACCGGATGCATCTAGCTACGAAAATATAAATTCGTGTGATTTTGCAAGAGTTAGTAAATATTTTTGACAGTTACACTATTATGGTATAGCACAGTATGTAAAAACTGGAAATATTTAATAAAAGTACCAATATATATGATAATTAAAAATTATGTTGCATACACGAAAAAAAACTTTTGTGTCCTTACTTTTGTACATAAACTACCAATCATTCGGAAGATGGCGTCATGGGAAAAATATATGATGTGAAGTTCAAAAGGTTACCGATGTCGCTACAGCATGTATTCAGCCAAGAGCCAAAATGAGTTTGGCATTGAAAAGTCTAGTTGGGCTTCTAGGGGAGGTTTTATAACCATTTTCTATTGACTGCTTACTTTGAGGACTACTATGGAGCATCCCAGCGCAATGAGGAAAAGGATACTTACTTTGGTAATTGCATCAACAACTTGCGAAAATGTTCCAGCG
>JAQFZH010002793.1:0-15457 GCA_034695485.1 Entomobrya nivalis | reverse complement strand
ATAATCAATAATTTCCAATAACAAAGAACAACAATAGAAAATATTGAAGAAACAATCATTTTGGCCAAATTGAGATAAGCTCTTATCTTAACCGGAAATAATAATCACAGAAAATTCATAAACAAAGGAAAAATCGGATATACGCATTAACTTTCTTTTCCATATTCCAAAGTACAATATTATTTCATGAACAACTTGAAAAATAAGCAAATGGGCAGAACAGCTCGTGTAAGATTCCGTGCCATCTTAATTAATTAAAATCAGAAACGCGTGCTACTGATTTATAATATTTTTAAACGAGGTAGGTTTGACGTTTCACATATCATTTTTGTCATCTGGAACTCTGGCACATGTACAGCTACAAAAAATCATCAAGGTCATCCATTTGATAAAGCACATCTGACTGAACTTCGTCCGTCATTTCATATTCATGATGTTTTCCTCACAGATAGATATTCATTCGTTCATTCACTCACATTCACGTTTTCATCTTAATTTTGTTATAAAAGCCCATTCCTGAATGAACAAAAAAAAAATATTACATGCTTGGAAATAAAGTCGTTCAATAAAATGGACCAGACAAATAGATTTTTTAAGATAGTAGATATGTTTGTTGCTTCCGGGTATTCTGGGTATGTTTGGTGGTGCATAGAACTGATGGATGAACTCAATCAATCATGTTTTCATAATTTCATAAAAAAACGAAAAATTAAAAAAAATCTATAGAGCTTGTTTTTTGTTAAACTCATAAATGTTATGCATGTCTATTAGACCATGATTATTATTATGAAAATGTAATTTTGAAGATTAAACTGTAGTGGTATTTATTGAAGAATCTATCAACTGATGATCGTAAAACAAGGTTAAATATATTATTTAATAGACTCCATAAATGAGCTAAATCAATTAGATGTCTTTGCTGTGCTTCCCATCCCCAATTCATTACTACTTCCGGTTCCAGGAGTTGTTGTTGTTTGTCTGGTCGGTCTCTGGGGTATTTTGAAACTCTTTCCTTGTTGCTTCATGTACAAAACCAAAGCATGGAATGCTTTCACTTTGTCATTCTTCGCCTTGAAAAGCTTATCGATATAACGAAAATGGTCATCAGAATGAATCACAGGTCGATAAGCAGGTTTCCTAAATGATTCCCTACCTCTTCCTTCCTTAAAAATAGACATCGATTTGAAAAATTAAAATACTATGCAGTAACAATAATATTTAAATACAATCAACAATGTAATGGGCCTACCGCAGATCTATTTGAACCAGTTTTTGTGATTACATGTATTACCTTCTGAGCTTGCAAATATTCCTCCCAGTTTCTAAACGTGTGTGTGTGCTCGTGTGCCCCTGGCCCTGAACTGGCTGAACTTTCATCAGCTGGCTGGATGGCTGGCTGAGCTGAGCCCTTCTGCTTGTCGTCTGACCCAGAAACATTTAGATAAGGGCCTTTCACAGGCGATAGGCCATTCTTTTCTCCTTCATGTTCATTGCTATCACTTTCCGCAGGTTGTGGACCAGATTTGGCATCCCATTCGTCATCGTCATCTTCCTTGTCCTCACCTTTTTCCTCTCGCTTTTCTTGAACCTTTTCTCCCGATTTTTCCTCACCATCGTCAACATCCTTGTCAACGCCATTTTCGTCCACTTCTTCTTTGCTCTTTTCATATTCTTTTTCATCGCTCTTTCCCTCCTCTTTTTCTTCACTTCTCTTTACTAATTTTTTTAATCTTCTTCCGGGTAAACGGTTTACGGTGTATTTCTTTTTTCTCGTATTTACTTTATCTTCCTGCGAAGAGTCATCTAAATGTGTTGGAAGTTGATATTGAGATGTTTCACTGTTCAAATCCAACGATTCCGCTGGATGACTTAATCTCATGGAATGAATGATGTGTCGTCCTACCGGACTATTTACAACTAATTTCTCATCATTTTCAAAAGCAGGTGCTGAACACACCATTACGATAACCACCGTAAATAAAATAAAAAGACAGCCACCCGTATGGGATGACCTTCTTTGGAGAGACATTTTGTAAAATACATGCAATTTAGTAGTAGATAACTACAATCTCAAAGAAATAAATTACGCCTCATTAATGAGTAAATATTAAATTAATTAGTCAATTTATTTAGAGGTCAAAATGAATTACATATTTGTTTTATTTCTATTTTCATACAAAACTTTATTACTAAAACATTAATTTAATGAAGGACAAATGAGTTATTAATTAAGTTTTAAACGGGCGATGGTGGTGGCTCTACCTCTTGACTAACTCGTCTCAATCTGTACACATGGTGTTGGAACAATCCGCCGATAAGACCTCCTGCAAGTGGACCCACCCAGAAAACCCAATGGTTATTATAATCCCCCGAAACAATGGAAGGTCCCAGCGTTCTTGCAGGATTAAAACTGGCTGCAGTGTAAGGGGCCGCACACAAGATCATTCCACAAACGCATAGACCAATGGATAAAGGTTTGCTTCCTTTAATGTCTTCGGCCCTCCCTTCATCGTCAGCACTGAAGCAGGTGAAAACCAAGAAAAATGTGCAGATTGCTTCAATTACAACGGCCTTTCCAGCGGCAACTTCTGGAGCCACTTTTGTAGCTCCAAAATCCCCGATGATGCCTTCTGGAGTCAGAAGCTTGAGAGCGTATGCACCCGCCAGGCAACCAACACATTGAATGACAACATAAAGGACACACTTCAATGGAGTAGTTTTTCCAGTGGCCAGTTTTGCAAGTGTTACGGAAGGGTTGATGTCACAGGAGTAGTGGAGCGTTTGTCCTAGAGTGGCGATAAGGAAACCCCAGCAAAGAGCCACTTGAACCAACGGCTTGTCTTCATCTTCTTCTTTGAATTTGAGACCCACGCCGCATCCAATGAAAATAAGAAGAAATGTACCAATCAATTCACTGAGAAGGCATTTCCAAAGAGGTTTAGAAAGGGGGGCTTCAGATTTGGTATTTGAACTGGCATCTTTGCCTCCCTGTTGGCCTACCAGTAAATTTTGTATGTGACCCATGATTTAAAAAAGAAGAATTCACGAAAATTTAGATTTATTTTGGACGGTAAGATTTTTTTAGCGGATGTGATGTGAATTTTATGACCTGATTCTTTTAAATGAGGTTGGATGGATGGATGCTCATGGTTCATATTTCATTTTCGCCTGAAAAAATTACGAGGACGACGACTCAACGGTCAGAAAAGATGCCATACCACGACATTGACATTTTCCCTATCTAATCTTTCTACCACTCCGGTGCTATAGCCTTTTACTTCAACAGTAACAACGCGTGTTGTTTATCTTCTTTCAAATGAAACCACTTAGCAATTTGCTATAAGGTTTGTATATGCCATGCGTGGCATATATAGTAGTCACATCACAAGACAAGCATTCCCCGACTATGTACCAATGAACTCGTCGTCACCATCATCCTTAATGTAATATTGTACTAATGACCAATATGCCAATATTTACTTCCATATTTCGGAGAAATTTTCCCCCAGCTGGAATAACCGAACAGAATGATTATGTGGACTGTGTGACTTGCCTTGTTCTACAATCAAAATCTTGTAAAATGAATTGATCGAATGGATGATGAACGAAACTTATTGATGAGTGTTCGTTGACATTAAAAAGTAAGTACATTACATGTTAATGTCGATGATAATGGGATGATTTGATTGTTTTACAGTTGATGGTCTTCAGTTTTACCTTATTGATAAGGTGCCTGTGTAAACAAAGTTGTTGGGATTTTGGCTTGCATTGGTGGATTATAGTATTACCATTGCACAATATCAAAGTTGAAATACATCTATGTATGAGATATGTCAATAATGTACATCAAATCATTTACAATTTGAATATAAAAATTCATCAAATATTGTAGTTCTGTCAATTTTTTTCAGTTGGAAAGGTTGTTGATATGTTTGTACTTTGTTCGGAGAAGGCAGCTGGACTGGAGAAAGGTGGATTAAATTTATCATTATCATGTCACACAATATGCACATGTTGAGCAATGGACTCAAGAGCTTTCTGCAAATTAATAAGACAATTAAGCCATAATTTCAACACAAACGATCGTATGACTTTCTACTGATTGTTGCACAACAGAAAGTTGAAGTAGGAGTAATCCGGTTTGTTTAGCAAAAAAAATATGAGTAGACAATGAATGAGCAAAAAGAGTGTGGAGTTGCCGAGAATTGAACTCGGGGCCTCTCACATGCGAAGCGAGCGCTCTACCAGCTGAGCTACAACCCCTGTTGAAGAACTTGGAGCAAAAATACCGTGTTTTGACAGTGTTTCAGAGAGACGACGTGCAATTGGAGAAGAGACTGGGAATGAGTGGGAGACTCAAGACGTAAGAAATGGAAATAGTTCAGGAAATAGTTCGGGAAGCTACATGAGTACTTCGAATTCAGTGCTCAATTTTTATCCTATTATTCGCTATCATCCTCCATCTAACCAACGTAACATCCTCAGAAATCTTCCATGTCCACAGTTTTGTGTTCGGTGTGAAAACTTCATATCAGCAAAAAATATGTTTTTACCCATCCATCAAATCAAAGGAAACCTTGCATCAAAAGGCACGAATTGAATGACGAAACCTATTATTGTGTAGGTCTTCGCTATTTTTAAAAAATGGGTTGTACTTTTGTTTCCATTTATGCGTCGTACGTTGTGTTAGATTTAGATGTGGTGCGACTTTCGCTTTTCAGTAAAAGTATGACGAATGACGAGATGACAGAGTATAAATTTTAATTTAGGTACTGTGTGAGAATAATTTTCTTTCTTCGCCCCGTGTCCTTTTTGTTAAACGAAAATGGAAGACATATGTCATGTTATGGTTTACGTATGTTTATGGTACCTATTTGTAATTAAATTACCACATATAGCAAACAATTTTATTGATAACATCATGCCACACATGCCTAAATGCATATAGCAATCAATATAGCCTATCGGCCTTGTACTTGTAATTATGTGTACTTGAGGCCTGATGATGATGGGGTTGCGATAAAAATGTATGGGAACAAGGTGTTTTTATCCGGAGAATTCCAATAAACTGTCAATAAATTCCAGTGACAATGATTGACATCTTGCTGACGTTATTAAATGTTAATGTACTCAATTTGTTACGTGCTTTTTGCTTATCCATTATATTAAATAGCCTAGTGAAGTATTTAATTGCACAATGCAATGTCAAGGCTTGATTTAGTATACTGTCAAAATTGCTGAATATTGCATATTGACTAATTAGATTTATGCAAGATTTAGTAGATTAGAATCTAAAGACATCACGGGAAAGTTCCACTTCTCTGGCTTTATTGCAAAAAATTTCATTTACAAAAGAAAAACAATTTTTAAGAAGCAAAAATTTGAAAATATTAAATAAAAAATATTTTATTTCAAAATTTGGTGATATGTAATATTTAGACATTATTTTATAGCTAATATCATTTGCTGTAAACGTCGTCCCCGTAATCATTAGCTTCCTGGCTGTCCAAAGAACCTCCAAATCCTGGCCTACTGCCTCCTCCTGGAGTATCATCGTAATCAAATCCTCCATCACTGGCTCCAGGACCAGCTGCTCCTCCTATGCCACCTGGAAACCCATTGGGTGTTTGTTGGGCGTTGGGGTTATTGGGCGATGGCGGCATGTGAGGAGGTGAGTCATCAGGATCCTCCGAAGGACCTTCATTGGAACTAGTGTGCATTCTTGGAGGACGTGGGCGTGTGAAGATCGGGACTACTAAGCGACCTTTCGGCGTGTTCTTCCCACCTGCACCTGTTGGTGATGATTGCGCAGTGTTGCCACTTTGACCAGGGATCTGCCCTTTCTCAAGCATTTCTGCGAGGTCCAGAATGCCCCAAATGGAATCATCACCACCATCATTGTTTTCCTGCTCGGGTCCTGGTGGTGATTGATTATGATTTTGACCTTGATGAGTTGGATCTGGCAATGGTGGGTGTGACCCAGGCGGTGGAGGTCCTTCTTCGTACACATCTAAATCTGGGGGGTCTGGAGCATGACCTAGTTCATTTGCTGAATTTGGTCCTGCTGAAGGAGGGTGCTTAAAAGGTGGGGAATGATGATTTTGGGTGTATTGGGGATGATCAGGCGGTGGTGGTTCAAATGGTGGTGAACGGTGTTCATGTTCCTCTTCATGTAAAGATGGATCGAAATTGGTTGGTGGTCTTGGTCTGGGTGGTGCGGAACCTAAGCCTGGAGATGGAGCGTGGAAATGGTCGATGCCATGCTCAGTGTACTGAGGTGTCATCGAATGATGATGATTTTCCCGAGGACGACTATGACCACGATCCAAGGAGTTATGACGAGGACGAAACCCACCGCCACTATCCCCCATGCCAGGACCGGGACCGGGATCAGGACCCGGGCCAGGGCCATCGCCAAATCCATCATGATGAGGGGAATGTGGCGGGGGTGGAGGAGGTGGAGAATTTCCCGTTTCTATCTCGTTGTTATTATTATATGAAAAGCTATCTGCATATGGATGATTTTGTAAGCTACCTGCTTCCTTGCTGGTTTGGTAAGGGCTCATTGGATGTTGTGGTCCGTAATAATGCTCCAATGAATGATAGTCAACAATATTTCCCATAGGTGTGTCTAAATTCTCAGCTGCATATCTTATAAATCCTTCATATGGGTCAATTCCAGGTGGAAAGCTTGCCGCTACTCCGTTAGTGTACGGATTTATCTTGTTTGCCATTGGGGTTGGACTTGGGGAGCCAAGACCCCCACCTCCTAAACCGTTATCATCTGTGAAACCAATGGGAAGGGACAGTTTTCCATTATTTTGCATGTGATGTGTGATATCTGGTTGATGTGGACGGAAATCTGTTATTTGATGTCCTGGCTGAGGATGCTTTTCATTTGACAGCATTTTCCCTTGGCGAAAAATGTCTGAAGGTACGCCAGAAATGTGACGAGGGGATGATGGTATAAGTTTTGATGACCAAGATTTTTCCCTGTTGTTCTGCAAATCTGTTGGTGTGGTTTTGATATTTAGGAGACCTTGTCGTTTAATTTGTTCCTGTGTTGGGAAGAGGGACATGCTCTTGACTTGATTGACTTGGCTTTCGGAAGTCATCATTGATGGCGGAGGTTGTAGGGGATGCGCGGAAGACATTCCATCGCTTCCATTTCCACCAACCACAATTACTACTCTACTTCCAGGTGGATGTTTTGGAATGGTTACTGGAAATGCTAGGGCACCATATTTGTTGGCTGGTAAAGAGCACAATAGGAGCACTACGATGGATGGCTATGAGAAGTAAAAAAATCAGAAAAACAAACAAATGCAAACAAAATTAGAAATAAAAATATTTAAACGTACTCATATATACTTACCAATAGTGAGAATATCAGGCTTTGCATTTTATCTTTGATTTTTCACCTGTGCTCAAGCTCATTTGTGAGAAGACTGGTACTGTACCTCATTTTGTCGTCACAAGTCCTTCTGCGGAAATGCCATTTTTAATCTAAATTAACAAAAACTTTCTCTTTGATTTATTCAGATACTTGTAAACCCACACCCGCTTTGTTTCTACAAATCTACGTTTTCGAAAATCAACGCAAATTGACATCCTGAAATGAAATTTGTTTTTAATGAAATGACTATTTTTCAGTTGTAATAAATTTCTAAGCGAAATGCATCAACAACGAAACAAGGTGACTTGCAGCTCTTTTTATTTTCAATTTTTTATACGATTCAATTCGAATAAAACAAAACAACAAAGTAACAAAAATAAAACAATGAAAAAAGCACTCGATAAAATTAACAATGAAAATTTCAGTCTCTTTGTGTTAATGATTTGGTGCATTAGTCCTAGTCGTCCTTTGAGACAACTTATAACAATAGGGCATCCACGCTCCCGTGGATGAAAGGAATTACGACAAAGCTATCTTCCACACATTCAAAAGAAAAAGGAAGGAAATAAATATAAATTTAGTGGCCCCAACCCCATCCCTTCCAACCGCCCCATCCCCAGCCTCCTGCAAAATCCAAATCAAATAGTTGGTAAATGTAATTCTCATAAATAATACGAAAAACTATTAAAAAGTTGACAAATATAGATTACCGTGTCCACCCTTTCCACCATAACCACCGTGCCCTCCTTTATGGCCATGTCCGCCGTGACCTCCTTCATGACCCCAACCTAAGAATATGCAGATTACAAGTAGCTACTTTAGTTTCAATCAAATTGTACAGATGCATTCATGGTATTAAATTAAGAAAACTTGATTTTTACAAGCTTTCTTGGATTCAATACTCTTCAATTTTATTAAAAACAAAAGGCTGGTTTATTCATTTAACAACAACTAAAAACATTTATTTTACATTTGTACATTTTTTACAAAATAATCAAACAATAGAGGGCCCGAAAATAGAAAAGGCCCATCAAGGAAAATTGTCGGTTATAAAATGTGTATATGAATACACAGACTTGTAATATACAAATTCAACCGCCAATTTTCCTTGATGGGCCTATTCTATTGTCGGGCCCTCAATAAATGAAAGTGAACCAAATCGAAACGAAATCTTTGTGAGAATTTGTGAAAATCGACTTGAATCTCTGTACTGTATAGTACCAACCAATATAAAGCCAAAGTAGTTTTCTACTTCCGTCTACGATGGTATCCTGTTTAAGGTTCAATTGAAGTTGTGACGCTCGAATAAATGTTATGATATTCTTATAATAATTTGGAAGTTGTAATTTCTACTTACCACCATGTCCTCCGTGTCCTCCCCCATGTCCTCCGCCGTGACCTGTAAATCATGACAATATTGAAAATTTAAATCATTCACTAACGATAAGAGAGAACAAGTTCACAATGTTTACAAATAAATTTACTGCACTTACCCCAGCCACCCCATCCTCCCCAGCCCCAGCCTCCTTCCCCGCCATGCCTAATTATATCCGAGTAAAAACGCTTGATCTAGTTTATTCATTAAAGACTCTGGAATTTTTTATAATATCTTAACAAAAGGTAGATCTTACCCTCCACCTCCACCGTGTCCTCCCCATCCGCCCCAACCTCCCGAGCTGAAAATAACACAAAGTAATCTTTTAAATATTTGTCGATATGTGCATGCATAAACTTTTCCATTAAAACGTTACCCTCCCCATCTGAAAAAAAGAAAAAAAAAGTTTATGTATTATTTTAATTTTCTACTCATTTTTGTTTAAACTTTGTACTTATATGTTTAAATTAAATACCCTCCCCATCCTCCATGGCCTCCATGACCTCCTTGGCCTCCACCTGCCCATCCAGTGGTTATGACTATAACTCTTCCCTTGTCACCTTTACCTTTTGTTCCCTCAATTTCTGAGAGCGTTAGGCACAACACCAAGCACAACAATATCTGGAAAACACACCAAACCACAAAGATCACGTCACTGGAATATTTGACATTACATGTTACTGTCAACTATGTTAAATACCATCTTAAATATCTGTCAATTACCATTTTAAGGATTTCCATTTTCCCCAGTTTCGCCCCAAAAACTGTGGGATAACCAATTGTTTTGTTACCAGCTAAATTTCTACAAAAATGAATGATTTTCTGAAGAACTTAATTGATGTGTTGGATCAGTAGGCCCATCCAAAATTGAGACTGACATCCTGTCCACAATAATCACTTCCATTTATTTATATCCTCTCACACTTTCACCTTTCAGGTATTCATCATTTAATCATTATAACCAACATTTAATCATCCCACAACATACAAAATATTTCAAAAAAGGTAACAAAATTAAAGCACAAGGAGACACTGATTAATCATTTAGTAAACATTTATTCACAGTTAACTGCCGGATCTTGTAAGCAGACAGTATTATGTAAAGAGGAACAAAAGATTTATTATGTTACGTAAATTACTTAACGCTACGCACGACGCCTCTTTTCGATCACCAAAATTAAATACATTTTTTGATTTAGAAAGTGGAAGGGCTCCTTTTAGACATTTTGTGGGTATACAGGGAAATAAAGCACCAGAGAAGAAACAAAATGGTTAACCAACAAAATCTTAACATGCAAATTTTAAAACTTTGGGTGATAATAACAAACTATTATCTTCTTGTCTAAACATACATATAAGCAGTAGTTTATGCCCTTTACGCTTATTGATTGCTAATATTCATTTCATTTTAGTACGCTGGTGAAAATCTCATGAAAAATGAAGATGAACAGCCATTTTCACATGTCATCTTTGTGGCTTTTTTAAAAGTAAAAATGCTGTATCATCATTAAAAAATGAAAACAAAAGGATGCATACAAACATGTAATAACCACAAGTCAACTGCATATTTAAGTTACTAAAGTACCCCTACCGTTTTTATAGAAAAATACTTGGGGCATAGGACGTTCAATTGGCAACCGAATTCCACACTTTTCAATTGAATCGCCCAGTTTAAATGCGGGGTCCATGTAGTCCTTCATGCAGTAAGCCTGATCGTCCCACACTAACATGGATTCTTTGTTGCCGTTGCGTCCTTGAAGAGGTACATCAAGTTGCCTAAAAATGTTTGAAAAAAATCTTCAAAATCAACGCTACTTAAACATTAACGTATAATGCGAAACATATTTACTTTTCCTTTTGCCAGTGAGTCAAAGGTCTCTTTAACCATCCTTTGTATGACGAATGTAACCTTGCCGCACTAACGCAAAAGTCCAGATTTCTGAGACTCTTTTCCATATCTATGCTCATGAAAATTTGCTGAAAAATTATATAGCCATGCCCAGGATATTTCCACCTTCTAATGATCAATGGAGAAAATAGTCTGTACCAATGGCCTTCCAGTAAACTGTGATCTGTTGCAAACTCCGAAAAACTTTCAGAACAATAGTAATGTGCAAAATTCATAAGTTTCCAGATGGACTCCATGAGTAAATCGAAATTCACACCGTCAACTTTGATAAAGGATGGCATTTCCACAAGCATGTAAAATGCAGTGCCGTTTCTGTACGTTTTCTTTAAGAGAGGAGCGTCGTCAGTACAATTTTCTCCCGTTTTAAATTCAAGTGCAGATGAGTTTTGCAAGCAGGTTTGCAAAGCATGTAGAATTCGTTGAGATGTTCCCTTGTCTTTATCAACATGGTTTGGAAAATGAAGGAAACTTTCGTGCAATACGGCTTGAAACAAAAGATGCATTTGATCGACAAAAAATGGGGGTACCATTGCTTCTGGGCATGCATTCAAAAATATTTGTTTGGCAACATTTAGAAATTCCCATTCTTCATAATTTTGGTCAAATGTGTCATTTCTGAAATGGTGTCCTAAGAGTTTTAGAGTAATTTTTTGGGTTTCTTCGTCCACCCTTTTCTCCGCGATTTGCACGGAACTGCGTGAAGCAAGCTTGTCATCATCTCGATCGTCTCTAGACAAAAGACCAGCGATGTCGTTGAGATCTTTTTGGAACTGCTCATCAACTTCGATAAATTGCTCGCAATTCATGTTTTCATCCCCCTCATCTGAATTGCTTTGAAGAATATCAAAATCGATTTCAGTGGGAAGTAGTTGCACACGTCGACCACCTTCACCAGTTTGACGGGACAAGGGACTGTAGCACACGTTTTTGGCGAGAAATAAGCTAGCATTTGTTGGCTCTTCCAAGCGTACTCTATAGTAGCCAAAGAAAGAATGCTGGCCTTTGATTAGGCATTGTTGTAAAATTCCTTTACCTTTGTTGATGTACTGGTGAAGAGAGTATTTTGTTTGAGGAGGTCCCCAGGTGAGGACCTCAATGTCTGCAGGTGTATTGAGGAAGCTCAAACGCATTCCGTGTTTTAAATTATGATTGTTAAAGAATAGTCGACGTTTTGAGGTGGACACGACTGCACCAGAGCGCTCATCCATTCCAATAGGTACAACCCCTTTTATTCGGTTCCCTAGCTGGTCATGTCGTATGCAGCCCTTGGTGCCGGGTCTAACTGTCCAAATGACTGGAGACTCTTCGCAAAATTCCTGATAGATTGCCCATCTTTGAATAATTTAGAATGATTTTAAGCAATTCGTTTTTTTTTAAAGATTCGTTAATTTTTGTTTTGGATTCGTGTACTTTAATAATGTACTTTACTTACACTCCATGTTCAAAACAAATCTTGTGCACTACTAGAGGTTCGGTGAACCAGAATCCAAATTTACACCTGTCTGAATTAGTTTCATGCATTGTACCATTTAGACAAAGTTGCAGTTTCCAGGAATATACAAACCTGACTAAAGACAAGTTCAAAAATATTGTAACATAAATGGAAATGTCTTTCGCATATATTTCCATGATTTGTAATACTTTTCTACGTGTTTAACTTATTTTAAGCAGTTTAATTTAAACTATTTTTAACAAGACAAATACAAGCAGTACATACACATCGTTTATCAGGCCCGGTTTCCCAGAAATTCTGACGTAGCAGTTAATTGTACAAATATCAAATTCAACACATGTGCAAAATTATTTTATATTTTTCAACGAAATTACTCCCCATTCTTTTCTTCTTGACATGTTCATGAATTTATGATTTACAATTTTTTTTAAATTAATGAATCCATTGTTTGCTTCATTGAATTTTTGGCACATGACTATGACACGTTCCGCCATTTTTATTCAAGCCATCTAGAAAATATTATTGGGGTTGAGTAATGTTCATTATGGTTTTCATAAATGGAGTGTATTTGTAATTTTTATTACTAGTTTTACCGTTACAACATTTCACTACCATCACTCCCTTTCTGCTGGTAGAGCGAGTATTTATTGACTGACAGCCTATATCCCTTACGGTACTTAATTGTCATTTAGCCTGTCGAACGAACGTTTCTGGTAATATTCTGTCGATGATGCATGCAGTCATTATACACACACGAAGTTACAAATTCAAAAGATTCTATGATGACGACGATAAATGTTGTGCTATAAGTAACACACAACCTGTAAACAGAAACAGTCAAACTAACACAATCATCATTTTTATTTTATCATCATCATGAACATTACCATTACCATTAAGCAAGATAAAGTTGGCTTTAAAGCAGAAAAAATACTCGCGAAATAGATTTTTATGATCAATTTTCACCTCGTTTGCCAGCTCAAAAACACACAACCGTATATCTTCATAATCCTCCCATTTCCCATAAAGTAGGCTTTTTTCTTGCCTTGAGTCATGTAATCAGCATTACCACCACCACATTCGACATTTTGCATGCACTTTTTTAAAAATTTGTACGTGATTTAACAATGATGTGTACATATTCTTTTCCTCACACACACATTTTCGCAGCGAGGCATCATCATCGTCATCATCCCCATTTTCATCCTTCGCGTTGACAAAGCAAAACTATTTCGATTTACAAAATGCACCGTTTCATTTTCATGTCATGTCACACGGTGAGCTAGACAGCAGCACTCTGTTCATCTTCAACAGAACAAAGAACGTCACTCAACAAAACTTTAACGCTATTCTTTTACAGGCGAATCTTCCTTACCTGCTATATAAATTGCGTATCGGACTCCTCCTGAGTCACACTCCGTTAAAATAACGACGACGATAACTGTGACGAACGACCACGAATTTCGATTTATCATCTTATATCACACTCAAGTGAAACGTCAAGTAAAATCAAACTCAGTGCATGATGCATCAGTCTTAATGTTGAATGTAGGCAATTTTTTATCGGAAATAGTTCTACGTAGTAACGCTTCTGCATATTATTCTAAATCCCAACAATACACGCAAGAGAAGCAGAACAGAGGAAGTGCTGAATGCGAAACAGCAATCATTACGAATGCATATAAAACGAGCATAAAAATCATAAATGTTTTATTTTACAATTGAAAAGAAATGTGTGGTAGCCCACCTTTATGCTAAGTTTGAAGTTGAATTTTATTCGTTTTGAACCCCACCCGTTTACTAATTCAATTATTCGGAAATTCTGTCTGCAGTGAACAGCAAAAATGTCAATATCTCGAGTTGTTGTAAAGTCAAGTCATAGCTCATATCATCATCTTGAAAATAAAATGCCAAATTAATACTTTATAGCTTTACCAATTCTGAAAAAGGTTCCTCACTAGTCTTTGTACCTCTTTCAGCATTATGCAATAAAAGAAGAGAAACTCTGAGTCTATAAATAGGAAAATCGTACAAATCCCATTATAATCCTTTTAAGATTCAATTTCATAAAACAACTGCATATCTAATTGCATTATTTTTTTTCTCCGTGTCTAATTCTCAGAGGTCCACACAGTTGTCTATCTCTGTGCATAAAAGGTGAAATAAACTAAAACCTTGACTGAGAATGAGTAGAAAAGTAGACAAAACGGGCTCTAAGTTTCGGGTCTTGTCTCACTACCAAAAGTTCCTTCTTCTCTTATCCACTCACTAAATTGTAGACAGGATAATCGTATAATCATATCATTCAAAAAAATGTAATAATATAAAAGTAATCATCAACGCACATACACACAGATTCATCCATCTCAAAAGCGAAAACAGGTAGCCTTTTGTATCTGGTAATTCCACTTAGGCTGTTAAAGACAGCTTTCGTTCCTTCCTTTCTGCACTTTCTAAACTGTTCACATACCATATTCAGTATTTTGTATCTATGTATCTAATTCACATCCCCTACTACCTACACATTTTTACCTTCCTCATCATATCCCATTCCCGGACATCTGCTACCTGTTGTTTGAGCTCCCTGCCTGGGCTTTATAAATATTTTATGTATTTAGACCATCAAAAGTCAGCTAAAATTACTAAACTTCCTCTGTACAAAAAAATAAATTGTGTAATCCTCTCGCATATTGGATGCTCTCTCATTTTTTTTCTGTGGTAGTGGAACAATGCCTAGTTCTAGTATATGATGACTTTGGCATCCCATTCCCAACCAAATCTCCCTTCTTCGTAATTAACGGAGGAGAGCTGCAGCCGACCGCATCTCTCATCATGAATACAAAATACAATACAAACAGGTACATGTCTATTCTATATACCTTTGCCTTTTGGATTTGCTCACAAAACTCAAAACACAACAATCACGAAAGAAAAGCCGCATTTCAAAATTTTAACCCCATCCTATTGATATACACCGCTGCCCCATTGCGTTATATGCAGATGGTGGTACGACTTTGCTCGACTGAGTCAATACCCGCCCGACCTTTTTTTATCTTCTAATCTCCAATTCTTTTGTTTTTAGATGTTGGATAAGATACGGACAACACCAATGCACACATTTATGCAAGTTGCCGGCCAATTCCTCCAAGAGCATATTTCACGTGCGAATTCCTCCCTGAGAAAATTACTTCCAACTCGTTACTTTTAAACGTGAATTTAGATGAGTAAATCTTGGGTTCGTGTAAGTTAAGTACTGATGACAGTGTCCAGTTGTAATTAGTTAGGTTAGGTTGGGTTCGGTTATATATCAATGACAGTGTCGGG
>JAQFZH010002792.1:0-15463 GCA_034695485.1 Entomobrya nivalis | reverse complement strand
GTGTTTGATCCGCTTGTTGCTTTGCCAAATTAAGGTGTGCATTTTTTCTCTCTAGCCTTTCAATTACCGCATAAAGCCGTTTATTTTCAAGCTTTAGGAAATCTGCCATACAGTCCTTTCCACAGCTGGCCTTCACGGTTGCAGACGATGATGACGGCTTGGGCAAAGGTTTCGGAACAGTTTGCGATGTTATCAATGGATCATTATTTTCAACTGATCTATTCAACAGATGCATCGAATAGGGTGAATGTTCTCGAATCTTCTCCGCATTCCTCTGTTCAGCAGGTTCAACTGCTACTGAAGTAGTTTGCATGGCTTTATGATAGAGCTTAATCAGCTTGAAAAAAAAGTTTTATCAATTGATTATGCATTCGTTCGAGAACGAGGACTCTTACACAGTATCAGTTATTTACAATGGAAACATTAATAAAAAAGTCATGCATGTAAACAAGTTTAATCTTTAAATATTCGAGTTTTGGGCATGATGTTAAATTACCTGTTTTATTGTGGTTGCTCTTTAAGGCTGGTTTAAAATAAATTGCGTTTTTTGAACTGGCAATTGCTGTACAATGTTTCACTATACTGATTTTTAGTATATATTATGGCAAATGTACACAGTTGTTTTTCTTACAATTTACTAATTATAATCTTTGATGCACTCGTGCTGTAAAAAAAATTGTAAACAAGGAAGTAAAAATATTCTCTCTGGAAAGTAAAATATGCCTTGCAAATATAATGCTACTTTGCTACAGGACTTCACCAATTATTATTCCGTGTTGCGTTAGTACACCAATAAATCCTAGAGACAGTGTGTAAGAAAATCACACAGAAACACAGCATTGTGAACTGGTTGATCATCGACCATGTTTTTGTGCACACATCAATATTACCCATTTACTACAACGTAAGCATAGATGTACGTACGTAGGTAAATCCGAAAGTATTGGACCAAATTCAAATTCATACGACTAAGCAGCATGTTAATCAATAAACTGGATACTGGTATGACAAGATAGCTAATGGTCTAAAACCTCAAAATACGCTGAAGCGTTTTGATCTAGTTTGTTTCTACTTGGGAGCAACGGATCAATGTTTTAAATGGTCAAAATCCAATTTTTGGGAAAAAGGTACTCCTGTTCAACTTGGCATAAAATTCATATTTAAAGGCAATAAAATTAACTCTTTTTTTAAGAAAATGTTTCATTTTCGGTAACCAACAGGTCTGAAAAACAACACGTTTCAAATGAAGAAAGGGCAGGATTTTCACCAAATTTTGTTTTTGCGCATTCAAGCTTATTTTTCACTGGTCTTTGGAATTTCTTTTTTTTTTGCTGAACTCTCATTTTTACATTTGGGCAGCTAAAAAAATCCGTTTGCGAAATATACAATTAGACGCTTGGCTATTTTATCATACTAAATATTTGTCAATGGTTTAACATCATGGTTAGATTTATGAAAATTATTTTGGTCGGATACTTTTGAAACACCATACGTATGACTCATATACTAGCTATGCAAAACATCAGCATCCGCTAAAAAGTCTACACGTATTATATACCTTTGAGAAGATTCCCATAGCGCAGATTCCCTGATCAGAATTTTTTCAACTTGTGATTTATGGTAGCTTATTGGGTTGGGAGGGTAGTTAGGTGATCTTTCCAAATAGATTTCAAGACACTGTTTTTACAACATAAACCCAATCAGCAAACAAGCCGTATTGCGCATGTCCAGTTAAAACAGCCATTGGTGATGATGATGATAGTCAAGATTCATGCAGTATCTGCGTTGCACACTGGCGTAAACGTGGATCCAAGGTTTTTTCGAATTCCAAGCAGAAAATTCTTGAAATCATCCAACCGAACTAACAACTTACATGAATGCTCCCTGACCCCACCCTTAATCCCCAATTAGGGTTAAATGTCTATTTTGTATTTATTCGTATCAACCGAACATTATTCTCATCCGTTCCATTCAAACAAATCATGGAACATGAGCTTATTTTATTGAGTCTGCTCCAACATATTATTAAATATACCAAACTTTCTAATAGTTTTCGTCGTTTCTGCATATTATTTTTCCTATATGGGTTTTAGTGTTTTGTAACGGTTGAAATATTATGCGGTCTCTATAGAGTACACATACAAAGTCTGCTTCATTTTTGGAAGGTTTGAATACTATACTTTTTTATTAACTTTAATATTGGGTGTGTGCTCAGTAACTGCTTATAAGCGTACCTGTATGCTATGTACCTTTTTGGTTCAATAAATATATATATCATTTGAGAGAGAAAGTGCTTTTACTATTTTGTTTTGCACTTTCCCTTTTCTTCCGCAACTGCCTCGTTTTGCTCAAAACATATCGTGATAGTATAAAGCTACACAATGAAAAAATAGAAATCAGGACGAAGACTTTCAATAAGCTGTTTGAATTGGTCTCATAAATGTTTGAATGGATAAAAATGAATATTTACAAAAGGTTTGGGGTTATGTACATCGCGCAACCTTGAACCAAAATTAATTGGAGGACCTTCGATCCGATAATCATGAATTATATGCATAATTCATTTTCCTGTTCTTGTGTATTTACTAATCCGATGCAGGGAATCAGAAATGATACCAAATTAGCAGGAGAGTGAACTTTAAAATTATCATACTATTTTTTGCTATACTTTTACATTTGTGAATATTTGTGCTTTATGTGCACAATAATAAGCTTTGTAGCTGACCAATGCAAAAGTTTACGGCCGTCATTGGCGTCAAACGATCAATATGATTGACCGAGCCAAAGTTCACTTGTAAAGGAGTCAACGACTGAACAAATCTTTTAATTTGTTTTGCATTCGATCCTTTCGCATAATAATAGTCAGATAAAAATCTTGTTTTAAGATAACTTATTGTATCTTCTGACTCTGCGTTTAGTCGACCAAACGCACCAAATATAACAACCATGACCAAAACGCCATCTATTAGAACACAAATGAAAAGATTGAGTTCCAACATAGAAAGATCAGAGCCATTTGCCAACAATGCAAACGCACTGAGCACCCAAGCATATCCCGAAAAAGCCAAAAAGGCAACTATAGCAACGTCCTGTTGCATTCGGTTATAATATCGTGTTAAAATCTGTAGTTGTCTGTAAACCTGCAATAAATATATTGCTTTTAAACCGGTACTTTTTGATTGCGGTAAAAGATCACACTGTTTTCGAAACCCTCGAAGATACTGAGTAACACAGCAGCATTGTACGTAACTTAATTGTACAACGTAAAACATGTAGCCACCGGTATTGTTAATTAACGCAATGAATTCGACTGTACAAATTAAGGTCATCATAATGGTTGATGTTAGGGACAGTTGGGTTTCCAATAATCCATGAGTTTTCCATTGGTTTGAGCATTCATCAAGCAAACTGACCCCAGGACTAAACGAAATGCAGGGATTAAACCAAATGCGAAGACAAAAGCTTGTTATTGATAAAGGACCGGTTGTTATGGAAACTTGTTGGAGCATGGTAATCATTTGTTTCTCATTTTTCTTCAGAGGCAGTTTTAAATTGAAGTCTAGAATTCAAAAACAAATAACATTATATTTTTACGAGAATCACTTGAAAAATTTTTTTGAGGAGACTTACGAATTTGAGAGTTGATTTGGTTATTTTCGAATTTAACAAATACGTTAAATAGCTCGACAACTTGGTCTTTTTGTTTTATGTAGATGAAGTTCCCAATGACAAAAACCATATTACTCGCAGCGTATATCATACCCTCAAAGGTTACGACAATGGGTACATTTTTTCGCAACAGCCAAAGTTGAATCCAGACAAGAATAGCCATAGAGAAAAGCAGCATAGTAGTAAACTGTGTTGCTGCAATATTCTTGCTGCTTGATAAACTTAAATGACCCTTTTTCTTATCGAAGCGAAATGGGAATGGACCATTTATTTTGAGCACTTTTAAGTGCGCAATAATATTTGCTAGGAGTCCTTCAGTAAGAAGCATTTTGCTAGTTGCGTGAGTGTTTGCCAATAGATCAGCTGGTAAACTGACATTTAGCTGACCTTAATGTGTTGAGTTAAATACTTACTGAGTAGCTTCTGAGAAATACTTTGAAATTCAAACTTCTTTTTGCTCGTTATGATAAAAGAGGGCAATCTTATTTATTTATGGTCGATAAAACGTACTTCTAAGTCTATTACTAGCTTAACTGGTATATATACACCCGTCTAAAAACTCACTCAAACATTTATGGTTACCAAAGTGGACAGTGAAAAAACACTTATCGTTTGTGAGCAGTAGCTGAAAAACACACCACATATAATTTTGCAAAAGTCTCTTTCCTTTTTTTAGTAAGTTAACAAAAAAGTTTGTTTGGAAAATAAATGATGAATAAATTGTGAGTTCTCGGCTCGACCATTTCTAAATAAAATATTGTTCTTTAGCATTTGCTAACTTTGACTTTTTAAGATAATGCCAAAAATATTTTTTCTATTATATTTCGTATGCATACGCGTTTAAAATGAGAAAAATTACATCTACAGATGTCTTCACAAGCAGAGGTTTGTAACATTTATGTTCTAAGTGATTGATCTTGTATTTATATTTTGCCGTTATATTTAATGCTCTCGAATTTAATATTCAAAAAAGCTTTTGCCATACTTAACCTGAAGGGGTTTATATCATCATCCATAATCATGTATTAAAATTTAAGTGGTTTTACTCACACTGTTCTTTGCCATGCGCCTAAAGTCAGACTGTAAATGCTAAAATCAATTTCTGATAATTTATTTTTATGTATCAGCATATTATATTACATTTTTACTATTATGCTTTCCCAGCTAAATATACCAACTATAATAGTAGCTGCTAGAGAAACACGTAACTTCAATGCATGCTACATGTGAATATCTGAAACTCAATCAGCAAAGGAATGTAAGTCCAAAAATATTTTACTCAAGCTAACACTAAGCCATTTTTTTGGCAATTGCCCACTTTTAAATAACTTATAACATGTAAGAGTGCTTGCTACGTCGCACATTTTTTTTTTCGTTCTTTGTCTCGTCGTGCTTGCTAGTTTGGTTTAAATAAAGGTTTATAAATAAATTGAATGTTTAAAGACGTCGTCTTTACTTATTTTTTATTTGTCTCGAGTACAAAATGTGTTAAGACGGTCATGCGATGCATAATTCTAAGCAGTAAGTTCTGACAAGTTTGTCAAAGTTTACATTCTTACTAACGGTTAAAATGAGTCTGGTAGCGATTATATGGGGTTTTAGAAGCATATATAGTTAATCTGTATTACTTTTATGGAAGTTTGTTGATTGAGGGAATGTTGGTTTACACCCTTAGTTTTTAAATTAAGACTTGACTGTTGCCAATTAAATATCATTTTTAGTGATTTTAAACTACACAAATATCTAATTTTACTAATTGTTAATCATGTTAATTTGTTTGTTATCCATAGCTATTTTTCAAATTGCCGCATGACTTACACCAAAAAATGATGTGAACTTTCTCCATACACCTACCGATTAGATCTTTATTGTAATATTTTTCTAATGATATTGCTATTGAAATCAGATTTCAATTTCAGACATGCTTACACTTGCATGTTGATTCTAGTCACCTTCTAATTAGCTGGAGACAAATTGTGGTGAAGGGAAAGTGATTAAAATGAGTCAAAGTAGTTCATAATATTCTACAGGAAGAAAGTAGAGTAAGTTTTTTAAAAAACATCATATCTTTAAAATTCTTTTTACCAATCAGATTCGCGATTTTGTTTTTACATTTTTGCTTATCCGTACACTTTTCTTTCCAGGTGTTTCAGAATTTCCACACAATAGCTTACGTCGGAGTTTTGGTACTTCTAAACTGTTCGTCTCTGAAATAGTATTTCAAGTTAGCTCCGTCACTAGTCTCAATGCTGGCGGACCAAAAATCTTCATTAAAGTCATCAAACTTTGAATAATCTTTGCAATTTTTGTTTTGATGCACATTTGTGGTTTGTCAATTTTTTTTCGAAATGGGTATGCATACACTCTGATATATTATCGAATCTCTCACTCAAAGAAATATTTTTCTGCTTTTGTATTTCCGACACATTTGTATATTAAGGGGGTTCTTCGTCTACACTTTGTATTTTCTCCTTCAACTTTCCAAGTTCCACCTCAGCTTTCAATTTCTTTTCCAAAGTTACCATTTTTTTAGTTTTATTAAGCCGATAGCATCATCATTTTTATATCACATTGTTAGCTTTTTCACCAAATTTCAAGTTCAATGCTTCAATTGATACTGCTTTTGATCTATCTCCTTCATCCAACTGTCTTTTTTGCTGACTAATTTTCGTATTCAGCAATGCAATCATTTGCTGTGCCTCAAAAAGTTGTATAGTTGCCCATTCCAATTTCACAGAAAGAATTTTAGACTCGGAAAACACTCTTTCGAAATTCTTTGCACTGGCATCACTTTCTTCTGTTGTTGAAGGAGATGAAGATGATTGCATAGTTATGGATACTCTTGAACTCTCGTTTGCGATGGTAACCGTTGAACACTTGTGCTATCCTTATGATTTAAAATTATTAGTGACGTTTCAGTTGTTGGTCCTTCTACCAAAGAAGTCTCCATCCTTTAATTAAAGATGTCTAAGTAAGCAGCATTTGTTAAAATCGAACATTGTTTTTACTTCCCTGCAAATTTATCTATTTACTAGTAAAATGCATTATAAAATGTAATAAAAAAGCATAATTTTATGTATTTATATTTTAAATGTTGGCAAATCATACCTGGATACAGCTATAATACAATAATTTATATTTATGATCCTGCCTTATTTTGGGCTTGTCGTTATTACTTGATTATGTATCAACATTTTGTCGTCAATGTGTTTGTAAATATTTCGATCACTATAATCATTTTGATTGTAAAAATCGCATGAGCGCACCACTTTTGCGTGTATTTATATGTACTTTCTCCAGCACTTTCACCAACATCATTTCTGCTTACTTGGTTTTTCCATGAGATCCTACATCAACTGTGTTTCATAAAGTATACACGTTTATTGCTACACGCCAACTATGTACTATGTATCAGTCTATACTCCACTGAACAACTTCCACTGTTTTGCTATATAAAATCCGTATAAACCAAGATATTTTTTTCGCAAACTAGCTAATATACCTGCACAACAGTGCACGTTGTATTGAAATTAGCTGTACTACAGAATATTATAGATCATATGGTCCAGTCTGGAACAAGATATGATGTGTAGCCAAGCAATAAAAAACAAAGAGAAAGACGCAAATAGCTTTTTATTTTATTTTTATAAATTTTGGACATCAATGGTGCTTTAGTTTGACATACATCATTTAAATTTTTCGTACATCTTACATTACTGATTTGATTATACTCATTCAATTTATTAGTACTATTTAATTAGTTAATTATTCAAAATAAATATCTTTGTTAGGAACTGGCCTCACAAAAAAGTGGAAAAACGTTCCCGACGGTATCTCAATCTAAAGTCCTCAAAATGTTAGACGGGTGGATAACCGGCAGCAGTGATAGCGGAACTTTTCAGTGATTATACTGAACCTTTCTCTTAAAGTATTGCCTAATTGAGCCGTAGGTGCTCGGTATATGGGCTTATTCTACTGACAATAAAATAATTCCCAATTCAGTAGTCGGACAAACTAACTGATCACTTTTAACCATACTTTATTTCAGCAAAATCAATTAATAATTGGTCAGCAGACAACTGAACCAAAACTACAATTTTAAACAATTAACAAGACAAAGTTAATTAATTATTCTGCCCAACAGTCTGACAAACTGCAGAAGGCCTTTCACACACGACCATCACGCTTGCATTCCAAACAAGATATGAGCTCCTAGCTTTCGCCAGCAGCCTACATACATACATACTTCATACAAAATTACGACATTTTACCCAGAAAAAAGTTCCAGAAAGAACTCGAACTCAAATACAAACGTTATACAAATCAATTAACATAAAATATATGCTGCATAACAGCTTAAATCTACCACTAAAACTAAACAAAGAAAATCTCTATGATAAAAGTTCATTTCAGGCTTCACTCAGCCACAATCTTTATATAAAAATGTTTACATTTAAAATCTGATCTTTATTTGAAAAAATAGCTTAAACGTACGTATTTTTATGGTTAATAAACATACATATTATTATATTCAGAAATGTAGTTTAACAATTCATGTTTAGAAGAGTCCATTATATTTAAATCCCAGCAATAGATTTTATGTAGAGCATGTGTGCATGCCTTGGTTCCCGTTACGTTATAAATACACAGAGAAATATTTGTGGGGAAAGAGAAAGTGGTTAGTATGAGTCATCAGAGTCAGTATCCGTCCCCTCATATGTGACCTTTGCACCTGGAAATCCGCTAAGAGAAAAGGTAAAAAATGGACACAAATTTATAATTATCCGCTGATATTCTAAAGCCATTTTGTTCAACTTTTTTTAAACATTGTATCTCTAATATGCTTACCAAGTGGATTTGCCACGTGTTTTTGCAGGTTTCTCTGATTTGCGACTTCTCTCCGCCTTTTTCTTTTGATATTGTGCAGCTTTCTTCAACAATGGCCTAAGAAGTAGTTTTGGCTTTGTAGTCGTTTTTGTTGACTTGTCGCCTGTCCCCTGTTTCAAAGGTTGTGGATCAATATTCCTCACTAAACTTTGTATTTTTTGGTCCATCTTTCCAAATTTTGTTTCCAACGAGGTTTGCTTTTCCTCCACTTTTTCAAACTGGACATTCACATCTTTGGGCTTTGAAATTATAGTGACGGGTGTATTTGTGCTTATGTTATTTGTTGCTGCTGTTGAAGGAGATGGAGTTGATGCCAAAGTCATTGATGAAGTGGATGGCAAAGGTTGAACATCTGTCGAAGCCTTTCCGATTAAACTCGTCATTAGCTCTTGAACAACTTCTTCTACATGTTCTTGTCCAACAGTTGGTTTTGTTACCATAACGGTTTCCATGCTTATTTTAAAGCTCACTGATTGAGCCAATTTACCCAAATTGAATATAAATTAGTAAATATTCAATGATTTGTCTGCAAATTACAAGCGTTTTTCTTCATGTTATGGGAGCTAGTTAGCTGATTTTTTTAAAGATTAAATTTAAGCGTTTAATTATATTAGCTCGATACAGAGAAAATGGTATTTATTGTTGTTGATTTGTTTTTTGTCGTTCTAATACTATTATTTATCACGTGATTACTTGACGGATTGGATATTTTTTTACTTTGTTGACTTGTATTCTGGTAACGTAAGATTTTATGAAGTTTGGTTACAAAATTAATTGTAGTCATAAGCTCGTTATTAGAAAATAAAGTAAGTTCACTGTTGCAAAATCTGTTTTTTTGAGCTTTTTTTGTTAATATTTGGGTAACAATTAATAAATATTTTTTTAAATATATAAAAATGCTGTGAACTTACTTCTTACTTGTGCTTGTGTATGTATTTATGCGTGGATCACTTTCTCCAATATCATTTCTCTTGGCTTGGTTGCTCGAACAGAAAGTTTTCGATAAAGCATACATATTTATTATAGCCTACCAGCTATGTTGGCATCAATATAGAAGTACTTTCACTTATTTGCTATATATCCATCTTATTTTCGCAACAAGCTAATATACCTGCTTAACCGTTATGTATTCCAGTTAGATCTACTACGTAGTTTTTATACACACTATAGATCTACGAGTATATTTTTCCCTATGCTTCAATGCTTTACTTCATACTGTCATGTAGAAAGAGTAAACTGATGTGTGTGTGAGCATCATCCTACTCACTATCCAAAAGCTCATCATTTTGCGAAAGTGGCTGTGCCATCATCTCAGTTGGTTTGCTGTGTAGTTTTTAAGGATGAAGGTAAGGTGTAGTGGGTGAAGGACGCTGTCATTATACTAGAAACCGTGGGGCATACTTGTAAAGCTGAGCCGAATACTAACTAGGTATTTGGTACACCAGCTTTCCTGAAGGTTATTGTGCCTTGTTCAATATAAGGTATATGCCTGGGTATAACTTATATGCATACAAATTTTTGGCTTAAAGTGTGACATGTTCAAAAGAAGGGCAATGCACTCTTTTCATGTTGAACTTGTTGCACAAATGCAATATGCAACTTTTTTCTCGTATTAAAATATTTTGGTGAATTAACAAAACATAATATACTGCACTTAAAATTATTTTCATGCTTGACTTTCACTACCGGTACTTTCTTTTGCTTTCACCACCACTCGATCAAATTCTAACGAAGATGTATATGAAAAAGGACGCATCATTATTATGGCCAGACGAGCATGGATTGGCTCTATTTTATGTATACTGGTTTCTAACAAGAAAAACAACTTTCACATATTTATTGATGCTATCTATCGACTTCACATATATTTAGCATTAACTCCCAACTACTACCTTCACTTGAGCCAATAACTGTCTCATAAATTTGCCTCTTTTTTCTATCCGTTTTGCAAGTTACTTGTTATGATAAAGCAATGGAGCGTGCCAGTGAAGATGCGATAGAGAAAACTGGAATACATGTTGAGGTTATTGAATATGAATGTTATGCATTACCAATACACAGCCACATCATTTACCTCAGAGATGTACTTTTACCTTTTTATATATGGCCTACTTGTAAACGTCGCAAAAAAAAATTCGCACCAGATCAATATACGTGATCACTAGTTTCAGATTTGGTATCTTAAGTATTGATGGCAGTCTGCTATAAGGATCATCATACTGTTATGTTAACTGAAGGAGAATAAGTGTGTGCCTTACAATCACAATACACAAGATCATATCCCAAAGCGGTTCTCCATGTATTTATTTATGCCAATATCAACAACTCAGTTTCTCAGCTTTAAGATAAACTATGTTTAACTGAACTACGTATTTTTTAGCACCTTTTAAGAGTTTTTTTTGATGTACTTTGTTGAATATTATGCATCATTGTGAGTATAGCTTTTCCCAAATCACATTATTGATGGGTGTGTCATTTTACGAAAAAAAATGCCTCGGATGCTTTCGATTTTACACCTGCTGCGTAATAACAATATGATTGTTGAATCCCGAAAGTACTCCACTAATAAAATAGTACTTCAGAATTCAGGTACTAAAAAATAACTACTCAGAAGAAAGTTCGTCTCAGGATAGTGAGGACTGATGACTATGACTGCTACTGAGATCACTATGCTTTGGCTTTATGGGATGTGATGACTTAATAAATTGTACTAAAACACAATCTCTTTCAAAGGAACCAATTGTTGACTTTAATAACAATTAAAACTTTAACTTTACAATTAAAATCACGGCACTTGCAATTAACTAATTTTCTGCAAGGCCGTCTCAAAAAGAATTACCCAATTCTTGCTGTTCACACAAACAGCTTACAAGAGACACACTAAAGACTAAAAAGCATTGCTACAACAAGACTACAAAATTACACGGCGTTCGCCGCAGCAGCAGCATCACAAAAAAGTGAGCAACGGTCAAAATATTGATTGCAGCAAGAAATCAACTTGACTTGAAAAATACTAAAAAGGGGGGAAACCATATTGCCCCAAAAAACCAAGAGAACAAAGATTACTACTGCTGTGGCTTGGTTCTAGCTCGGGACAATGATCATTTAAAGCATATGCGCATTTTTTTACAAATATTCGTAGGGTAGCATTAAATTAAATGAAATAATGACAAAATTATTGTGCAGCCATTGAATGCAAAAACAAATTCAGGGATGAGACGGACAGACTAATGTTTACATACTTGAAACTTTATTTTAACTTATTTTATTATAATTAGCATTAAAAGTAATACAAGTATTTTTTTATTGATTTAAAATTTCCAATTGTTAATCATGTATACATATTTGTTATCCATTAGGTTCTTCTATAGCTATTTTTTTTCAAAGCCGCATGACTTAAGTTTAAAAAAAAACTGTACAGACATACGCTGTAGAACTACCCACTAGATCTTCTTTGTCGTATTTTTCTAAAAAAATGCTGTTAAAGCAGATTTAAATTTTTAGATACGCTTATATTAGAATTTTGATTCAAATTACCTTCTAAATAGCTGGATATTAACTGTGGTGAAAGGGCAAGTGATTAATATGAGTCAAACATATGTCTATCAAAATACTCAAAGTTGTCTTCTTGAGTTCCAGCATTGCTGCTAGGAAACAAAAAAAATTAATTGTACAGAATTTTTTAGTGCTATTCGCCAATATTCTCTAACCAGTTATCAAAATATAATTTATAAATTGATATTCAGCTTACCGAGCAGAGTTTGCAATCTTTTTCGCACGTTTCAAAAATTTCGCTCTTTTCTCTCTATTTTTCTTTACACTTGCTCTATCATTCCCACCAAGAGTCATACGATGTAGTTTTGGCGCCTCAATATTATCCCCATTTAAAGTAGTGTTTGTAGGTAGGGCTGTCACTGGCTGTAAAGTTGGTGGTCCATAAATTTGCTGTAATCTCCTCAAATTTTGGTGCATCTCTTCAACGTCTGCTTGTAATGTCATTTGATTTTGAACCAGTTTTTCCAACTGAGCTTGCGCTTGCTTTGATATTTCATCAATTTTTTTATTAAATGAAGTATCTTGTTGATCTTCTCTTCCCGCCAAGTATTTCTTTAAAATTTCGATGGTACAGGTGGGTTCGTTGTTGTCACTTTCGATTTTCTCCTTCAACTTATCAACTTCCTCTTCAGCTTTCAACTTCCATTCCCTTTCCAGTGCAAGCAAGTTTTGTAGTTCTTGCAAGTCGATGTCATCATCATCATCTTTATATCCATTGTTAGCTTCTATGCCATATTGGAGGTCAAATATTTCATTCAATACTGCTCTCACGCTTTCTGCTTCCTCCAGCATTTCAACATTTTCCTGGCCAATTATCGCATCCAGCTCCACAATTCTTTGCTTTGCTGCAACGAGTTGTGCATTGACCAGTTCCAATTTCTCAGAAAGACGGTCGTGTTCGGAAATTACGCATTGTAGCTCGTTTGCTTTGGTATCACTTGCTATTGGCAAAGTCATATAGACACTTTCCTTTGCACGGATTTCCTTCCCATTTCCCTGTTCAGCTATTGGATCTTCCAACAAAGAAGTCTCCATCATTTTATTAAAGCTCTTTAAATTACCAAAATTTAAAAACATCCGACAAAAAATATTAGTAGTTATTACGCAATTGTGTATCCTAATATTTGTATGTTCATATTTTTTATTATTATTAATTAAAATTTACCTGGATACAGCTGCAATACAATAATGTATTTATAGCGGCGGGCCCTTCGTTTTTTTGGCTTGTCAAATTTAACAAGAATAATTATCAATTGGCAACTTAGCTAATTTAAAACTCGATCACACAATTAATTTTATGAGAGTATAAAAATTAAAAAGTGTGAACACACTTCTTTTACGAATATATATATTTTTTGCATTACTTTCTCCAGTACTACTTCCGTTAGCTTGGTTACCCGAACCGAACTAATGCACGAACGAGTGAGTGAGTTTGCTAACCCATACGCCTACTTGTTGTAGCCCACGAGCTATGTTAACATTAGCTATATTGGCTATATTAAATTCATCAGCTATGTTATCCCATCCATAGACCTAGTGCTTTTACTTTTGGCTGTTTTTTTGCCTCCTTACATACCTGGACCGATTTTTTTTGGCAACAAGGCACACTGTACTTCGCAATGTTATAAATCATATGATCAGACAGATCAGCTTGTAAGTTTTTTTTTGCACAAGATGCTTTCGTACAAACAGCATGCAGAGCAAGCTATGAAGCATGAAACTGTGTCTTTTTTCATCCTAGCATTTTTATCATATGAAATAGGAGAAAATATAAATGTACCTTTTTATACTTTTATTCGCAAGCCCATCGGGCAAAAAAGCGATGATGTTTAATGCTAAATTGAACTGACGTTATAAGGTGTAGAGACGATTTGACTCTAAATTAATTTCCTTATTTTAAAAAAAATGTGCTTATGCAATGAAAAAACGGGTAAAAATTATTTCAGAAAAATTATTTTAAACTTAAATTTTTTTAATTGATTTTTTTGAACATAAATAATTAGAATTAGTTTCACATGTATCATTTCATCTCCCACGCACCTTATCTGATTATCATGACTTAATGATAGTTACCTTATACATTATATTCTAATTTTATGTAGTACACATACAAAAAATATAAATGTTATAGTAAAATAAGAAGTATGTGTGTATATTTATTATTATTACCCAAGAAAAAAACCGATCGAATCGAAAAACTTGTCAAATATTCCAATTTTAACAGTTTTACTAATTTACTTTTAAGAAATAAAAATAGGTATGTGTCCCCGAGCCTAGATCATTTAAAACGGGATTAACCATCTAAAATATGTGCATGTTCACACGCATAAATAAATTTAATATCGAAATATTTAAATTGGAAATCCTCACTCAATTTTTTTCAAAAGTAGCTTAAATATAAGTACATCTATGTTTAATATATTTGTATCCGTATTTGGATTGATAGTACAATCAAACTTGTTTTGAATGGACTGTTATAATAACACCAAAAATAATATTTTAAAATTATAGCACGCTTTCATGTCCTGATCCCCATTACGTATTAAATAGCTGGAGATAAGCTCTACTGAAAGAGAGAAATGATCAATACCAGTCATCAGAGTCATCAGAGTCAGTTGACTCCTCCTCCAATTTGACTTTCCAAGCTGGAAACCCACTGCAAAGAAATCATTTAAAAAAATGTGCACAAATTTAGTACCATCCGCAAACAATTTTGCTAAATATATATTTTTTAAAAATTTTGGTATCCCGAATACAAAACTTACCATGTGGATTCACCACGTGTTTTTCGCTCTTTCTCTAATTTCTCTTCCTTTATTTTTCTATACTCTGAAGCTTTCCCCAGTAATGGTCGAAGAAGAAGTTTTGGTCTCTTTGGTGATCCCGTTCCTTGGCCGAAAGGTTGTGGATCAACATTCTTCATTAATTTATCCAATTCTTGTTTCATCTCTCCAACCTCTGTTTTTAATGCCACCTGCTGATCGTCCACTTTTTGGATCTGAACAGCAATATCCTTTGCTATTTTATCAAGTTTTTCATTCAAACAAATATCCCGCTGTTTATCCCTTTCCGCCAAGAAGTTCTGGAAACCTTGAATAGCTTGTGTGCGTACTTCGTCTACGCTTTGTACTTTCTCCGTCAACTTTTCACGCTCCTTTTCTTCCTCCAATCTCTGTTTCCTTTCGCATGACACCAAAATTTTCACTCCTTTCGGATCGGTAGGATCCTTATCCCCTTTTTTGATGTTTGCATCTTCAACAAAATCGGGCACAAATTTACCATCAATCTGCATAGCTTTCACAAAAGTTTTGATTCCAAATTTATGCAACTTTTTCTTTTGCTCCCAACCTTG
>JAQFZH010002791.1:0-15467 GCA_034695485.1 Entomobrya nivalis | reverse complement strand
ATGCACCGCATGTGCAGCGCAGTTCTCGAATAGTACTTTTCTGTGCAATATATGTGGATTGATGTTCTCCCTTAATGTAGAAAAGTGGTACGCTACAGACAAACTCCAAATATTGAGATTACAGAGACGGTTCATTTTGGACTAGTAGGAAGGAAGCGCAAGCAAACAAAAACATGTTCAACGCAAACTGTCATCGTCACCACATCATCATGATCATCATTGAGCCTTTTCTGCTCATCGCATATCGTTTCGCTTACCAGTTCACCATTATCACCAACTAACGTTTACATGAGTCATTATTCAAACTCAAACTTCCTTCAGTTCAGCAGTGTAGATACCAAAATCAAACCCAGCCAACCCCATTGTGCAAACACAAACATAAAATCAATGAACCAAACGCCTCATTATATCCACAATTTAAAGTGGCTTTATCTCACGTTTCCAGTTGAAATTTGGATAAAATGCATATGCATGTATAATATAATGATTAACACTTTAAATATACGCAAGCCCAAGAACTGACGACTGATTCATTTAATATAATATAGCCATTCACTCAAGTGATCCATTCAACAGAAACATAAAGACAAAGAAGGACAAAGACAATGATAATCATCACTTGACTTTTATACAACTATATCATCCCAAAAATCGTTAGCATTCTTCAACTCATCAATGCAATGGACTGGAGGATGTTATTAAACACACTTAATTTTATTCTTCTGCTACTGCATTCAGCAAGGGAAAACCTTCAGTGGATGCGTGCATGTTACAGGAACATGATGCATGTATGCATGTTTAGTATTGCATTGCTTGCATGTTTGGTTAGGTGAACATAAAATTGCTACCACAATGATTAAAACTAAAACAATAATACATCTTATTTCCTCTTATGCTTTCCTAACAAACATGTAGATGCATTTGGTCTGAAAATTCGAAACGAATGACAAAAGTCTTCTTTAATAATAAAAATAAACATGTCAGTTACCGGCATACACTAGATTACCTATACAACGAGGTGCTGCAAGTGACGAACTTCTTTGGAAATGGAACAATAGAAGCTTTAATGGAAAGTGTGCATTATAATAAATCCTCTTATTCCACCATATTTTTTGTGCTAGCATTTGTTTGTCAAAACTGAGCAAACATTTTATTTCCAATGAAAATCATTATCTATCTCGTTTGTAGAGTCAGGCGGTCAAATACAGAAATTATTCTTCAAAAAAACACAAGGATGCATTCATCACTTTGTTTTCTTCTCTTTTTCCTCTGATGGCTATTTAAGAAAACCAAATAACTAACTTATTATAGCAACCATATATCAACCAACGAGTGACAAATGATGCATCTTTGTGATGGACAGGAATAAATGTAAAGCCAACCGCACAGTGACCAGTCTTTTGTCCTTTTTTTTCGTAAATATAATGGAAAAATTCGCCATTTCGTTATAGCTCTCTGTATACCCATGATACATCGTAGCATCTGATTTTTTTAGCTTACAGACAGCAATTTTATCCCTTCTTCTATTACCTAAAATCCTTCCTAGCAGATCACATCGTAAAGACGATATGACCTTATACGAGCAGCAAAGACCATTGAATGCGCCACGAAGATTTTTAGTTAAAAGCGAAAAAAGGGCACCAATGTAGAAGCAACATTATTCGAGAAAAGTCAATGGACGATTTTTTTACAAACAAGTAAAGAAAGAAAGAGCATCATCATCACCCCACTTCCATGCTCAACGTTTACCCCGAAAAGTGACTCAAGTTAGAATGAGTAATAGAAGAGGAGAATGGATAACGAAAATGGAGGAAAAGAAGGATAAGGGGTGGGCGTGCTGTTGCAGTTTGTCGTCGTCATCGTCTCGTCCTCTCCTTTCCCTTTAATAATCTCTTCTCCAAGAACAAGTTCTTGTATAGTTGTAGTTTACTACAACAGTTGAATCAAGATACATACATAGATACATACATGAATGTTATATTGATGTTTTTTCTATACAGCGTAGGTATATTATGTGTTTACGTATTAAACTATAAAAAATATATAGTAAACAGGAAACGCACTACTTATGCTTTTATTTTTATACCTTAAGTTGAGACAATCAATGTTTGTTTCATTAGAGTATTTTTTCTTCCCTATTTGAAACTTCCATCTTGAATCCATGATCCCTGTCCCTACGAAATACAACGCGTAAAGTGCGTGAATGAATGAATTCCTACATACTCCACGGTAAATTTTTCTTATACAACAATAGTTGGTGGCAAAGCTGTGTGTAGAATGTAATAACTGGTAATAATATCATGTAAACTGCAACAATATCACGGCATTGTTATTCGGGACAAAATCTTTTCCAAAACTTGACTTGAAGTTTTTAGGTTTTGCTCTCATCTAAGAAAAGTAGGAAGAAAACTAACAAAGTTGCGCGTTTGTAGTCTGTCTAAGGTCTACATGCTAAAACATTAGGAGCAACCTCCTCCATATTCTCCGATTTTTCTTCACTACCACCAAACCCGCTATAAAAGTAGTTAAGTTTATATTATGACTTTGCAAGGGATAACAGCTGCAAGAAAAGCTACGTTTAGACTCGATGCGACGACAGCACACCCATGCCGAAAAACTGAAAGCAAAGAAAATGCAATGCAAGTTCTCCTCTCAAGTTTCTTTTTACTTTGCTTATTTATCCATGGAAGAAGAAAGTGCAGCAGTAAAACTGGAAAGTAGGAAGCTCCACCGCTGAATTGCATTGTCAAGACTGCTGCACTACCGACTGCCAAATAGACTTTCAGATTTTGAACACTGAGAATGTATATAGCAAATAACATTGAAATATAAGTATGTATAGCTCTTCCATATTAGGTGCACACATGAGCCTATGTATTTTCACAACATGTGCATAAAACCATACGAGGTAGTCGAAGTACACATCATCGTCCTTTTCTAAGATCATTCCTTCTCGTTTGAATTTAATATATAATCATAGTATAAATATTATACCATGGACATAAAGATGGAAAAGGGAAATTTCGTGATGCTGGTCTGGACTGGTGCGGTATGGGTATATTATACACAACTGTAACACCAAGTACAAATCCCTTTACGCACTTCATGACGATGACATAGTGGAAATAAGCCAAAGTGCTGTAAGGAAGGAGAGTTGTCAATAGCTTAATTCCTCTCGTTGCAATTTATTTGATTTTTTACGTTTTATTTTAAACTCTTTTTGAATATTCTTTAAATTTTACGCAAATTAATTTTATACAGTACTTTTGTCGTAATTGTTCTAGAAAAATATTCCTCTTTGTTTCAACTACGCTGTGTAGGATAAGTTTGCCAATGTTCTTAAGAGTGTAAAATTAATAATATTCGTCATATAAGGGGTGAAAGCATGCTAGTGTTTGTTACGTTTTATAATACATATTTTCGCGTTATAAAGAGGTTGGATGTCCAGACTTGGTATCCAAACTCATTAATGAGTTGTGATATACCACCGGTATTGGATAACGGGAACGGGTATGATAGCAAAAGAGGAAAGAAGAGGGGAGTTTTGTCCGAGACAGTAAAACTACAGAGAATTCTCTCGCTCTCTTTTGTTGTCGTTGTTGCTCTTACTCTTTGGGTATATAGACAATAAGTATGCACGTTTACGCCACATCGCATCGAATGAAACAGAGATTCTATAATATTATGTTCAGAACTACGCACATTCATGTCTGCACTCCACTCTGCAATAGATTTGCAGCAGCCATGAACCTCACAGAGAGTATACCATACCGCCATCATCATCAATGCTTGATCCGCTCCGCTCAGGATCTGATGGTGATTGTGAGTACGCTGAACTCAACGCAACAGAACGGAAACCATATCGTCTCTTTCTCAATGGCTTACACGACATACAAACAGCTACCAAGTTCAACTCACATATTTTTTGCAGTTGAATCAGCCAAGTTCCCAAACTACCACTTTACCATTCACCAGTTCTAGTCTTGGTCGGATTGATGAAAAGGATATTGCTACTTCCCCCGGTTTTTGAGTTGTGCGTATAATAGTCACCGTCACCAGACTAGCGGCTAGACAGCCATATTACTTCATGTATAGGCTTACTAAGCATTTATATGCATTCATTCACTTTTACCATACACACATGAAGATGAAGAACAGCACATAGGCTTTTACTACTCACTCACTCAAATGCAAGGAGAATGTTTTCTCATCCTTCCTCCCTCTGAGTCAGAATATGGAAGAAAACCATGATCCGTCAAGCCATCCCTCTGTCATATCAACGTGTTCCAAGTATTTTACCGGTAATATAAAAAAACTACGTGCTGAATAAAATTATAAGTATGGTATATCCATTTAAACGGATTTTTTATGTCCGTATTCCATATATGCATACATACCTATTTTTGTAAGCATGTTCAGTATTGATTTAATTGTTTCAAACATAAAAGTTACTTATGAACGTAATATAAAAAAAAATTCGTACAATTTGGCATTTTTGAGCATAAGACCTAGAACAACTCATGATTACCCCTCCCGCTGGGGCTAGTCTACTTGCTTTATTCGTGTATCAAAATAAGCATTAATTAGCAATCTAGTAACAGCATCTAAAATAAATATTTGCATTTTATACAAATTTTAGTACAACAACAATAAACTACGTGCATGTATTAATTTCATCTTTGCATTACCTGCACAACTTCTCATCATGATCATCATTTTATATCTAATCAACTAGTTTACAAACAATTGTTTCTAGCAATAGTAGCAAACAACTGCATTCCATTCAATTTCAGCTCAGCCGGTTCGGTGCATGATGCGAAGAAGAAATATAGTAATGTACAAGCAGGTTAGCTTTTTCAACTACCCTAAGAATGACTCACTTCACACATTTTCTAGTTTGCAAAAACCAACCAAGCCAGTAGGAATCACTAGGCAAAAATATACATATTTTCCCATGCACGATTCCATTATAAAAAGCCGGCAAGGTATAGACACGGACATGTAAAGGGGCACACGATCATCAACATGGAGAACGAGTTTAATTTGAACCATCATAAAATTTCAGCCTTGAAAGACGAGAAAAAATACGGCGCAAATAAAAGTTCTTTCTACACAAACACTCTTTCAACCATATTCTTGCCACGCACTTCGAAATGGCTGCTACGACCACCATTCCACTAACTCCATAACGAACATACGCAACAAAAAATATGTGGAAGTTAGTTAACAAGCTCGAAACGAAGGGTAGCCTGGCACAAGGAATATTTGTTAAAGGAAAAAAGAGAACCGCAATATTTCATCTCACTTTTGCAAACTAAGGTAATTTAAAAACTAGTAAGGCAAAAGCAACATAATATCTCCATATTTATCCATCTTTTTATGGTACTTCAACTTTGTACATTAGATGGTTAGATGTATTCAGTAAGTAAACTACAAGAGAACAAGTTCATCAAATTTTTACAACTTTACTAGAAGATACACAATAGTATTTTTAACAATTCTAACTGCTTGAATGACTACAAATAAAACGACACTCCGTTCTTCTCTTTTTTCGTTTACATTGCGCTTATTATTTGCCAAGAAGTTTCTGTTTCCAAAATATAATTCAAGAAATATATACTAAATCAGAAAAGAACCAAGTATCATTATTTTCTTCTCTCGATCCAACATAAATAGTTAAATGATATGAAATTTTGTTCACATAAGTTTTTTCAAAGTTTTTATTTTGAACTATCAACTTATAACAACATACATAGTTATTTTTATACTTCGTAATGTTTCTGTAGATCTTTTTGAAAGGGAGCCTCAGAATACGAAGATATACATGCAGTTCCTCCCTAATATACATTTTTGAATTTATGCAAATGTGCAAAATTTAAGCAACTTCTTTTCTCCCCTTTCGCAACTGGTGAATACAATTTAAATTGATATATTCAGCTTGAAATCTGCTAAATGTACTGCTATTACCTTGTGTGCAATTATTGTGGACAAGACACACTCATAAAACAAAATTGATGGGCTTTGCATCGCTTGCCATCGTAAAATCGTAACAGTAAAAAAGGAAAAGAATACACATTTTTTACTATTTTAGTCTTTGCCTACGGTAAATCCAGAGTATTCCGTAACATGTGACAAGACAAATAGGAAAAAATATTTTCTGGAAAAGCTTGTCACGGGCATACAGATGCCAGAATAGCAAACTCATTTACAAACACTGACTGAGTGTGTGTCTGTTACTGATCATGGCGACGAATAACCGCAAGTAATGGAACGATTTCGCAACAGTATGCTCAACAGAAGTGCAAATATCATTTCAGTTTGTTTGTTTTGAAACAGAAGTTTTTTTTGCATGAAAATTTTATGTGCAGATATAATGGCTATCTAAACCAAATTAAAAACAATGAACTTCTTTACTTTCTCCAGATGAGGTGTTGAAGATAACTTTAGTGTTAATTGCGAATCTTGACTCGCCTTCCCTTTCTTTTAAACAACAGTAATACAACAACACAAATAAAGCCATGGTTAAAAACGACAAAGCTGACACAAAGAGCATTATGTAGATATATCTGTAGGCCTAAAGAGCGATTTTTTAACCAATTCGTTTTAAGAGTTTTCGACAATGGCGCTTGCTCAAAAGAGTGCAAAAATAAAACTGTCATAAATATAGCAATATAGCATATATAAATAAATAATCTGCACGTACATAAACACACATAATTTATATTTTTCAGTTGAGAATTTTGAAATGTTTTGCAACGACGAGGAAGATGCATTAAAGAAATATTTCACTAGCCACCATCCTTGAAGGCATCATGTAAACTTGAAACTGTGGAAGCCGTTCCGTCAGTAATATTTCTTTCCCCTATAACAAATGTTGTTGTGCAATCTCAAGAAGGATGATGATGATGACGATAAAGATGCGCTTAATAAATTCACTTAATGTCGCAAGAGCTAAAAATCAAAATGTGGTTGTAACTTGATATTTCCCCTAAAATCCTTAAATTTATCAAGTGCTGAAGTTAAAGCTATGACTTTGAAATTCAAGAAAAAATACAGTAAAGTACTTTTGATGCACTCGTGGGAAACACCATTTGTAGAGATTAAATTTTTCATCATGCTTCTGTCATCCCATTTATATGCACTCAACTCAAAAATATTGTGAAGATCCAGAATTAGTAAAAACACAATTTGATACGCAAACCTGTACTGTTGTAAGGAAGCACCGCTGTTGAGTTCGTTGTGACAATGTTCAAAATTTTGTTATACAATAAAGGACACAACCATAATTCCGCTACATATTGTTACAAAAGGACGAGTTCGATTTGGTCAACGGCCATTAAAGCTAAAGCTATACATGGTCAATTATTGATTCGAAATAAATGAGAAAAATTTCTTGGCATATACCTAGGCAGGACTTACAACCACTTTTAAATAATATGCTGCGCCAGCGGTTCTTGTAATGACAAAAAAAATAATGGAGGATCATTATATTAGGTCCTCTCTTAAGCTCTGCTGGACGTTATACAAAAACTTGTTGTTTTATTTTTAAAGATTTTTCCACCTTAAAATGCAATCAAATCAAGCCGAGTAATGTTTCTGCGAAAATATTTTCTTAATTATTATTATCTTATTTCAAGTTACATTAAAATGTGCCCAGTCAAAATTTATCTATTCGTAGAACTCATAACATTACATTCAAATTGGACGTGCAGGTTTAGAAAGAAAAGTGTTATTCGTATTTCCACCAAACAAACATACTATTCATCCCTTTGCAACTCCACAATTTAAAAGAATTAGTTTTGGATTTCTTGTCATTAAATGTAAAAGCTGACAAGAGTCAGAAATAGTAATATTACGAGTTGTGGATGCAACATAGTTGTTATGTTATGGTCTTAATGTGTAAATGCAAACACTTTTATCTATATTGCCTCTACGTTTTAACTCAATATGACCTAAACGATTACCATAACCATTTTATGCTATATACAGACTACTTGACCCAAACGATGGGTGACTTAATACTTTCTCAGAGATTCGAACATGAACATCGAACAGAGAGAAATCTCTGATGTTCTTTTTTCTTGGGTGAACAAAGTTTAATGTGGCATGACGAACTTTTTAAGACACTTTCTTGTAATGGCTCTTCTCAGCTTGTGATATTACTGATACTATTTTTCTACACACATAAAACGTATACAAGGTTTTATTAAGCTCAAAATACGAATATACTCATACGAACTCGTATGAGTACATAGTACACATTTGCTTGTTAAGCAATTGCATTCCAGCTCCAATAGAATAAACACTCAATGTGAATAGAGCATGAACGTATAAGCAATTAAACATTAAATCAAGTCTTGTCGTACTCGTTCCTACCCCACCATCCGACAAGTTAACGCGTTGAAAATGGAGAACCTGTGTACTTTGATTACCTTAAAAAGGTTAATATTTCTTTCGGTATCTCAGGTCAAAGAAGTTAAGTCATCTCAAATTCACTTCTTCATCGGATTTGAAGATCGTTTTATATTCTAACCAGTATACAGGACATATTACTTTAATACACATAAATTACACAAAAAATGAAGTGCTCATTTCAATAGATTTTTTAAGCTTATTTAATGAAAGTATACGCTCTGAATATCATATGAATGTATATGTATGCCAGCATATACGTAAGCACATAATACACACGACATGCACCACATTTATGCTGTGATCTTGAGTGTATGAGTGAGACTATTTATGGCCTTTGTTGGCTCCTGCAACATTATAATTTAGCAGTAATCACTGACACCACCAACAATTTCATTCTAACATTTTTCTTGAACATTACTCAACATTCTTCGATCCGTCCGCTCATTTTCTATTGCATGCCGTGGCCAAAAGGAACCAAGCCCAGTTTTCTTGATGCTACAGTTTAGTTCGAGTTTACTACATCTGATGATGATGCATAAGATGAGCGTATTACTAACTAAATATTATACCACACTATCCTTTAAGAGCAGTAGCGTTTTTATGTGATATTTAGAGTTATATAAGGACTTAAGAGGTATATTAGACATTATATGACATTTTACAGACTTCCTGTCTTATCTCAACACCCCCCATTCTTAGCCATTTCACAAGTCATATATCAAACCAACTATATGTATGCTCGAGTTATTCACACATCACATCCCCGAAAAAATGTACCATTATGCACATTTTATTATTACTACGCACAATAATATCATTATACTGTGTGTAAATTCAAGTACATACATTATATGGTTAGCACGAACTATAAATATAAATTTGTTGATCCATGGAAAATGCCTAAAGATGCTGCTTCTTTATCCTTTTTTTCAAAACCTTTTTCTAATCTGCCATACTTGAGAGAGATTAAATAACATTCCAATGAAAAAAGCTTTTGAATCACAGGATGAAAAAGGGAACACTGAAGCATAAATAATATATTATAGCCGTGACTGAAACTTTTACGTGTAGATTAAATTTTCTTCATAATATTCTTATATAAGTTACAGACGCAGACCCAGACCAGCTCTACTAGATCTGGAGAAAGAAGACTTCTTTTGACATTCATTTTCATATAATAATACAGTAAAGAATAGAGAACAGTTTTTGTGTGAGAAGTCCACTTTTTATACAGAGAATATACTTTTTTGAAAGATAAAATGAGCCAAGCCTCTCCATTCTGTCTCTCTGGATGTTACAGGAGATTTCTTGATTACGTAACCTTTAAAAGATTATCCTGGAATTGGAATTCACCTACCTACCTTACTACACAACTACAACACAACTTCAGGGCAACAAGGACATCAAAGCGTACTGTGTTGCGGGTTACATGAAAGTTACTACATGCTATTCACGGTAAAACTGAGACATTATCTTCGTCAATGGTTAGGTAACGGCTTCGTTGTGTATGCCAACGAGCCTCACACCACGCATTATAATTGTCCCTCTAAACGAAACACAAACAAGAAAGGTTCAAAAGTTTCCTCTAGAGTTACATTTCAAAGTTCATTCTTCCGTGCAATATTACTTCTTTTAAGTGTCTCTTAAAGGAACACCCGAATGAAACTCAGGAATATAATTTTATGTTTTTCTGTACTATTCCAGATTAACATTGTATTTTAATTTTTCTGTTGTTATCTCCTCCACAGTAATTTCATACACCTATTACTATTCATGTACAAATATTATATCAAATGAGTTTCAGATGTAGTTTCGTTTGTGGAATAAATGGCGAAAAGAAAATATCAAAGGAGTGATGATGATGATGACGAAAAAACTTTTGCATTATAGACTTTTCTAAGTGTGCAAGTATTAAACAATAACACAAAACGTGAGTTAAGTACTTCTGAATAACGTATATTTGGTATACTGTACCTCTATTGCCTTCTTTTCACTTATAAACACCATAAATCCAACCTCGAAAATGGTCACAAAGTATCCATACACCATATAAATTAATTATTAGCCGTTCCATTGTTTTAGTTAGCATCAATATTATCAAGTAAACTTTGTAGCATTTACGGCAGGAATTATGTATATATTTTATATATTGTTAATGTAGCTAATTCTCTGAACGAGCATACGGAAAGTAAGTTTTGCCATTTATTCAAAATTTCGCTTTAAAAAGTTTTTATTTCATGTTTCTCCCACTGAAACTGTTTCCATCCACTGCCTGCCTGTTTCAATCTTCTGTGTAAGTAATGAAACGAAGCAAAAGTTGTAGTAAAGCATGGGAGTATAACACATGTAAAATTTAGAAAGCAGGCTCTAGACAAAGTTGATCGGATTTGATTATGAAAGAGAACTACAGAGATAATCATCATTATTATAATACAATTTTTATAATTTGTGTTTCAGCAACAACCGTGCCGTGAGTGAGATAATCGATTTTTGTTCAATTTGATTCTCGTGCTACTCCAATAACAAAGCTAAAAGTGTCAGATAAAGCATAAAATACAAAGTTGTACACATGTAAAATCGTTGGAATGATTCCCTTTTTTCTTTTCAGTCAAACACACATATTATATGCTATACGTATAAGTTTGTAAATTCAATGTGCAGATAAACATCAAAAACGAAATTACATTTTGCTATGAAGAGACCTTCTGCATCATAAAATTGAGTAAACAACTAGTGTGGGCTAGAACAAATAAAGACAAGGAGGGCTGATGGTATGCATGCAATTTGGATTTTGTACTCTCATTTTTTGTTTTCTTTACAACGGAGCCATACAGATCATTACGCACGTTCGAATGTGACTTGTAACTGCAATCCAAAGTACAAACTACCCACATACACTATTATGGTAACAATTTTAATGCTTTTAAACTGTTTCGTTTACAAAACCTACGACGACCAACGACCACTGGTCATGTAATTTCAAAGGAAACATGAATACGTCATGTCAACTTACAATGCATACTATCTAGAAATACAACAAAAAGGTTCTTTGTTGCAGTAGACATTTTATCGTTATGTCCTTTCTTTCGTTTTGGAGAACAGAGTAAACTGTTTGTAAGCTGTATAAAAGTAGCGCACGATTGATATTTTTTAAACTACTACAATGTCTGTTAATTATACTACTTTGTAAAGTTTAAGTGTGTTTTTTGATTTCCTCATCTCGCGTTTAAACTTTAACACTCCCGTCGTTAACCTGTACACGGACAGACAACCGAACGTTTTGGAGAAAATTGTTTACGCTACTTGACACATTACAAACTAGAATCAGACACATTAGCCGGCAGTTATAGCCATAAATAAGTACACGAATTACCACACACCATAGTATTAAATACTGATACTTGCTTTTGCGATCTGAATCTGAACAATAAAAGTACTCTTTCTTTATGAATGACTCAATTTTTACAGATGTTTCAATTTACAACTAAATAAAGTAATTTAGCAACCATAAAACCATACAATAATTAGAAAAATAATTATGATCATTAGTGTTTTTCACACGAAATAAGAGACAAAATTATTTTGACCATGTTGTTTGGCGACTTTCTCAACGGCTCAGGCTCAGCAAACTGAAGTGAAACAAGGTTTATATCTCTCTCTATCAAATTTGAATACGACGCTTGTGAATTTGAACAGATAAGCAGAAATTCCATGTATTTACTTGTTGTTTTCTATTCGACTGACATTATTTTTTGCCTAAAAACAAACCAAATTTGTTTCTCAGGATCGAGTTTTCTGTTGCACAATTTAGAAAAATATGCGTGCTTTTGTGCTTCCAGTAAGCAGGCTAATCCGAATCGACTTCAACATATTCTCTGAAAACGACCCACCAACAAGCATAACTAGATTAACATTATCATCTTTTAACATGTATATTCTACATACTTCATACTTACGATGATAAAATATGAACGTTTTGCCTTTAGAGTATAAAATGCTTTAAGTCTTTGTCTATTTTTCTGTCTGCCAACAACAAAGTTCAAGGCCCTGTGGCCCTGTTTTAATATTTTTGTTGTAGTTAGTAGGACACTTTATGGACGGGTACATGGATTCTCTTCTACATTCTAGATCTGCCATCGAGATCCTTACTATTCCAGGAATATCTTCAAACAAATAAATGCTGAACGTATACCCTATTTGTAATAGTTGCGCATATACTTTTATAAGAATAAAAAATGTGACCGAACTGTTAGAAACAGTTTGCCATTTTAGGCTGTTATTCATAACTTTGCAAGTTATATTGTTGATCTATTATATCGCCATATGTTCTGCAGAAAAAGGCAAGTTTTTGAGCGCTCTCAAGATTTGGTTTGCGAGAGAAAAATGATTTTTTTTGTATCTCGTTTGGCATAACCCACAGGGAAATCTACCGTTGTTTAGTAAATGACAACATGCTAAAATATATCCCTACTCCAGTTTTCTATACACACACCATAATTTGCTTGTATACACTATACGAAGCCAAAAATCTATTTCTGGTGGTTTAGCGTTCGTTTGTATGTAGTCTAAAATCTAAACAGTATACATAATCTTATACGTAAAGCCTTGTTGTAAAAAATAAAAAATGCTCCTGTGCAAAATGACAAGGTCTTTTTCGTGAGTAATAATAATAGAAAAATGTCTACATTCTGAATATTCCTTAACTTTCCCTATTATGAATCAGTAAATCACATCACATATGTAGGCATATATTATACATGAAACACAGATTTGTCATACTTACAGACGATGGAACGCAATGTTAAATTTAAAAAAATATATGCGAATTTTGGGTAACCGAAATTGTTTCTATCGACAAAATTCAGTGCTTTTCAAATGAGAGCAGGTTGCTAACTAAGTTGTTATGTACCCGAACTCCCTGTATTTAAATGGAGCTCTATAAAGCATACGAAAATAACATTGTTACAACATCCTTGTAGATGATGATTCCTGACATGAAAGCCCCAACAAAACAAGATTTCATGAACATGAATAAAAGGCAACTCTACTTAAATTTAACAAAGCAATTTTCTCCTTCGAAAGGATGAATATAAGACAATTTTGAACATCATGGTACTCATCTGACAATGTGTTTGTGTAAAATATTCTTTTTGTTGTTTGCAAAGTAATGACGAACGAAACACCTATACTTGACTAATACGAAAGGGCTACTGTGTGGTTCTCGTCTAATTTTTTTCTTACACTTTTTCGCCTCTTTATAACTGCTATATTATGGTGATGTATTTGGTAATAATATTGTAGCACGAAGCTTCCTTATATTTTGAGTAAAGCGTGTCTTTCCCTTGGACTAGGGGAATGAACCAGCTTTACCGCAAAAATTTTCCTCGAGAAAAAGATGGGAACTCAGCTAAACTTTTTTCTTGTATTATCATCATCATTGTGAAGCTTTAATGTCATATTACACACGCTGCTTCACATCACTTCACCACCAAAAACATAATATACCAAAACTACCAACCATATCTGCATTTGCATTCCCTCTAATCATAGAAGTCTTGTAATGTTGAGCAAGCATTAACAAAATTCACGGAAGTTTTTTTCTTTTCAAACTGAAAGAACTACATAAATGAAACTTTTTATCAAAATAGGTGTATATTGTATTGTTGCTGAAGATGTACAACAAGAAAAGACGACAAAGGAGAGAGACGCCGTCGTGCTGCTGTTGAGTCGCTGATGATGAGATGAGTGAGAACGAACAACCAAAGCAAAGAGGTAAACGGCCTGGCCAGAGGGTTGATACGCAAAAAATAGGAATGTTATCAAAAACTTTTTTATCCATCTGCTGTTGCTGCGTTGTTGCCTGATTCACTTACTCCACCTTCCTCTTCATTAGCCGCTAATATAGTTTTAGCAAGGTATGATGATGAGTTATAAAATAAGATGAGCCAGAGTATGCTCATCATTATTATGTAAGGTGAAAACAAACATGCCATGTCACTGTGCAAGTGTGCACATTCAAGATATTTATACGCAGAAGCATACCATTACTCATTGAAAAGAGTATTACATTTTATATTAAAGTTAGCTGCGAAATTCGAATATGTAATACAAACAGTGTTGCCGAATTCACCCTCTATGCTTAAAAAATGACGTGACGAGGGGTGGAACGATGGACAATATCTTAAACATGGTACCAGTACTAGTATTAAAAAGTGCAAAAGGTACACCTACGTAATTAGATTTTTTCTTACTCTACATATAGGTATCACCAACTGTAAAACCAAAGCAAAATAGAATTGAAGTAGGCAACTCTTTTTTCTTGACATTTCGTCTTATGAATCTCATTCTACTTTTGGTTTAAATGAAACAGGTATGCATGTATGCTCGTTTGCAGGTTTACTTCCCTCAAAATGTTACCGGTGTTTGTTCATGGTTGGAACATACAATTTAGGAATCACAAAACCGTAACGGATGGAACAGAAGCATAATACATTCAAAAGGATGAATACTGAATACTGCGTGTAGGTATGCATGTATATTCGCATAAATATAAAGGCTGATTTTTCCATAACAAAAATAATTTAAAGCTCTGAGAATTTTATCATTAAAAGTACAATTTTACCCATGTATAAGTTATGTATATTGTTGCTCATACACGCGTCATGACGCATCCATAAGAAGCCTGAAATCATACAGTCATAAAACTAAGAAAATCAAACTGCCTTATGTAATTGTTGAGCATTATGCTTTTGTTATACCCTAATGCGTGTATTTGAGCCAATGCTCTTCAAGGGTTCAAAATCAATGTTGGGGAACGGTGAGACTCGAGATGTTACTTTTCATCAAAAAAATTAAAACTACTTTATTCAGTGTCAACAATTACTGAACTAGATCAAATACAAAGCAATACTGCGCGACAATTCTCCGCAGCTCGACTGACTTACACTATTGACTAATGACGAATGAACAATGAACTCTCGTTTCGACCTTATATTTATAGGATTTCATACAGCTAAAAGCACTCATAATTTTGACAAGTAAACAATTATTAT
>JAQFZH010002790.1:0-15471 GCA_034695485.1 Entomobrya nivalis | reverse complement strand
AAGATACACAGCTTCTCTATAAATGGCAAGCCCCACACAACAACCCCGTATAGTAACACAGAACTACATAAAGATTTAAAAAGCTTTTCTTGTACATCAAAGTTTGAGATTTTTGCCTTGTAAAAAAGTTTCAACAATGCACCTTGAGCTTGATTCGCTTTGTTGAGAAAAGCAGCACATGCCAGGTCAAATTTTCCCGAGTAATGGAAAATTATGCCCAGGTAAGTATAGTGATCAACTATTTCTATTTTCTCGTTTAGCCACCAGAAAGTAAAGTTGGTCTGTGTAGATTTTCTTCTAAAAATTACAACTTTTGTCTTCGTAAGGTTAACTTTAAGATTATTTGCATCAAAAAAGGATTTTATTGCGTTGATTTTTAATCACCATAAATTATTGAAGTGCTTAATATTTTCGGTTGGCATGGAATATTTACAAATTTTCCAATAGCAACACCGAAACCCCTTAAGCTGAGTTCATTCCATGATGAATTTTAGAACTGTTTAATATTTGCGGTTTGCATGGAATATTTAGAAATTGACGAATAGCAATACCAAAAAGCCTAGAAATCTTGTGTTCTGGGGCCTCTAATTATTTGTGGTCTTTGGGATATGTTAGAAGTAATATAAAACTTCTTTAAAAGTTTTCACCACAATCATACCAATGTTCATAGAAAAAGCTAAAAAATAGAGCTGCTTCACTGCACTCTCTCTTTCTAGTCATATACGCCTGTTGCTTGCTGTGTGCGTTTTGTCTACGCTGTTCACAAGATGATAATGCTTCATAATGCTAAGATGAATGGTCTGTCCTTGAGAAATTGTTCTAGCTTGAAATGTGCTATGCAATGTCTGTAAACTTGGGTCTCTATCTCCAGCAGTTTTGATGATGATGATGATAACCAACTCACACACTCTCAGTCCAATCATGAATAATCATAATCCTATTAAAATGATGGCATAATTGATGAATAGGAAAAGCAAGCGCATAAGGTTAATTATTTAAGAAAAGGAAACGCTGTTAATTCACACATTACTAAGCATATAAGGCATACATTACTGGATACTTTCAAATTGTTGTAATAACATTTAAACAATTGTAAGTAATTATAAGGGTGTCTGAAGGGCAATTTACTGACTCGTGGTCAAATAAAATGAATTAATGACAACTGCTACTGTTTTCCGGAGCTGTAGGTGGCTTGCTACCTCTCTAGCCTGAGGTCTGCTTGGTAGAAGTGACGCTTCGACGGTACAAAAAAATCAAGTATCACGTACTCTATATCTCTCATAAACACAAGTTGTACAAGTACACATACAGCATCTTGGTCTTAATGAATATACATACATGTCAAATCAAATTGTACATATTCATTCAACATAAAATACTAAAAACCCCAAACGGTAAATCCTGCTACTAGGATCGTCAGCTACTACAATTACAAACCTTCACTTAAAACCCAAAACATCTTTCTGACCAGCCTGAATGACATCATTTCCATCATAGATTATTGACGCCTTAAATAAATGCAGTTAAAAGGAATATTTTCACATGTAGATAGATAAATGCCACACATCCATTTTAAAACAATTGCCAAATAAATAGATAAATATTCTGATCAAATTTCCGAGCAATACGGCTTTAAGCTTTATTAAAAATGATATTATTCAGCTCTACAACTTCACAAATCAAAAACTGTCATATATGTCAAAAGTACCCAGTGGCTTCCATTAGACATCAAACCATTAAATACGTTATAACTTAACTAAACATAAAATAATTACATTTGACAAATTAACCGAAATAAATATTTTTGGTTTTTAAGTTAACGACTCTACCAGCAATTAATCGGAACACTTCTCTTTCAATCTAGAAATTCTCCAACACCAAAGTTTCCATTGACTGTGGCAACAAATCTAAGTAATAAATTTTCAGTTGCTTAACTCCCTCTAGAGTTAAGCTCCTTAAATTAACCATCCCCGTAAAAAACTGTGCAGTAATGTCATGACGTATCTTGCACAAATTTCTTATTTCCAGACTTTCTAAACTCCTTTTGTTTTTCAGAATTTCTTCAACGACAGGCTCACCCAACTCAAATTTATCATCAAAACTTATAACAATCTTTAAAAATTTAATAGTGTTTTGTGTGTTAATAAAAGGCAACCAATCTACTAAACGTGCATATGTCTTAACTTCAAATTTTAATGTAGTTAACTTTGGTAACACAAATGGAGTGAATTTCAATTCTTATCAATAGAATTAAGCGTACTATTTAAGATTTTTTGATGTTTTAGTTGTTGTTCTTGTTGGTGTATTCCTGCGTTTTTTTGCACAAGCAGCCCATGTGTTTGAGGTTTCTTTCTTTAAATGAGAATGTTTGTTTGCTCGCTGTTGCTATGCTTAGGAATGCAATGAGTTGATTTAGCAGTAGGACAATCAATCCGGCAGAAACTTGTGACGTTTGCTCGCCATATAAAAACGAAAGCGCTCATGTGATTAGTCATCGGACAGCAATGCGTGAATATATGTTCACTCTTGAGTGAGCAATAACAATAGCGAGCAACGTGTGAGGTTTTAGCAAATACGTCTGTAAGTAGTATTTATAAGCATACTTGCAGTGGATGATGATGCGTAGTACAGCCAAGTTTGAATCAGCTTCCTTACCGTACCTGAATGCAGGTCCAATCAATTCTCTTGTGCATACAAGTTTAGTCAGCTATTTTAAATGAACGATCGTGATGATTAGGATGATGATGAATAGCCGCTGCTGATAAGCTCAGTTGCTCCGCGGTGGTTTTTAATAACTCCTGACCAAATTGTAAATTTGATGGTCTGTAGTATTTATGTATATATTTCTAGTGTCAATTTGTTACCAAATTAAGGTATGTTGTGCTAGAAAACAATGAATGGTAAATGATGAAATGTCAAATGAATAATTATGGTTTTGGAAAATGTTAAATTTTGTTGAATATTCAGACATTAATATTTTATTTGTTATTTTATCTAATTTTTCTTTAACAAACCAACGTAATGTCAATGTAAAAGAATGTGCAATTCTGGTTCATTCTTTCACATAGCGAAGCAAATATAATATGAGTTTTATGGTATCTAATATTACTTTATTCTTCCAGTGTTTTCTATTATACTGTATCAATTTTAAGTCTTATTATGGTTTATAAATGACACAAAGACGTCGATAAAAAGTTACCTTCGAAAGACATTTCTTCCAATAATGTTGTCATTATTATAAACTACATTTCTAGTTGTCAGATTTGCCGCTTTATCAGTAATTAGTGCAAGGTCTTGTCTATCACATTTAAAGTTTTCCAGGACCAAAACCTTAAGCGAATCAGGTAAAAGCCTCAAGTTATGGAATGTCGCATGATTGTATCCATGTAAAATTAAGCTATTCAAATTACACAATTCCCTGGAAAACTGGGCACACACATTAGTATCCATCTTTCTCAACTTTCTCAATTCCAAACTTTTTAAACTTTTTGCATTTTTGATAATCGCATTGACAATTGGTTGATCCAGTTCAAATCCATAAGGTGTAATCACTTTTAATTGCTGAATCGAATTTTGTGCTCCAATGAATGGCAGCCAATCCCGCATACGATCCTCACTGTGGAAGTCAATGCTTAGTGTAGTCAAAGTTGGCAACACAAAGACAATTGGAATGACTTGTGCAAAAACGGATACGCCGCGCAACGTAAACTCAATATTTTCCAGAGAATGACAATTTTTCAAAAGACCAAAGAACATTTGATCAGCAACGCCCTTTCGAAAATTTGCTCGAAGTACTAACGATTTTAGTTGGTGCATTGGCCACTTGAGTAAACTACACAAATTAATTGGTACTGGGTTAACTTCAGATGTCTCAATGTGCAACCCATTTACCACCAATTTTTGAAGGCTACTCATAAATTTTGAGAGCACACTCGTTTCTTCAATCAGCCCAGTTTCAAATATACTGGAATCTCCATTCAGTACAGAGCCTGTCAAAATTAACTCCTTAACATTTTGACACTGTTGTGCAATTAGTAGAAAGTTTGGTTTGGTTATGGTTCCACGTATATTCAAAGTTGAGAGGATTTCGGAGTCCCAAAATAGTTGAATAGGTGTAGGTAATAGTGCATCTTCTCGAGAAAATTTGGAAACAATACAGTGGACCACCCGTTTAAAATTGATGACAGAATTGACATCCATCTTATCGTCATTGATTTTCACTTTCATGTTAAAGTTTTCATCAATAACAGCTTGCCATTGTTTGCACACAAGACGTAGTTTAGATAGATTCCTTGACTCTGGTGACATTTCGAAGATTTTGACCCAAATCTAAATACAAAAGAAATAGACATCGTCAAAAGTAGGTAAAAGAAATGTTTAAAATTGTTTACAGTTTAAACCGAATAATGTTGTTTTCACCTCAGTGGGCACACGACTGGTGACGTTTTCTCCTTGCATTTTATCACCACTAATTTATTGCTGTTTGTTAAAAAATGTACGACACTGATTAAGTATTCCTTAATCCACTTGTCAAACTGTTCCTACTACCAAAACGGAAGTGTGGATATATTTTTGCTAATTTATGTTTATTAATTTAAATGACAGGCTTTCGCATCTGTCCTGGTATTATTTGTAGCAGTTAAGAACAAGTGATGAGTACTAATAAACTAAACTTAGCTTGCTGTTATCAAATTGTTAAACTTGTCAGTATAATGAAATTGATTCTTCAGTTATTGATTTGTAAACTTGATAATTAGCTCGTCACACTTAAAATGAATACTTTAATTACTAAATACTACACTATAAATATTTTAGCTTTGTGACAGCAAAAAACTAAGACGTATTTGTGTTCTTCTTTTTTTGTTTGTTTTGTTTTTAGCAGCATATCAGCTGCTCTGTTACTTTAGAAATAATGTGTGGCTTTGCTGAATGGCTGGATAAGCATTCGGAAAGCTTGTACATCTGTCTACGCTGTGTACAACTAAACTCAAGAACTAGCATGATGTATTTCAATGGTGTAAGATGATGAATGATGCTTTTGCACATCAAATTAGTTAGCTTCAGAAAAAATATGCAGTGGAAACGATGAATGCATGAAATGACAAGTTTAATCTTTTTTAAATATAGTCGAGTATATACACGGTCTACTAATTATACAATCGACTTTATATACATATAACTAAAGCCCACTTATTATATAGGGTCGACCAAGTACACATTCGACTACTAAAATCAAGTGGGCAAAAAAAATCGTCTACATATTTTCGAAACTGTATAGTGTCGACTAAGTACATTTCCACTAAATTATTGCCCCCTGTTAAATTATTTGTATTACAATTCAAATTGTAGGCTATATGAGCAAATTGATTATTTAAACTAGTTGAGACAAAAGGAATGTCTGATGTATGGGTTGTTGTTGTAAATGTGGTTTTGCTCATTTTTTTAGTGCAATCCCATCTTTTTTGTGTTAAGTGAAATGGATTGCCTCCGCTAAGAACTGAGTTCACTTTTCGGTAGAAAAAGGATATGTGTGTGCATGATAGGTAGAAAATAGAGTAAACTTGAAGAATACAAAGATGCATAAAGTCAATCATCTGTAGTCCACATATAATTCTAATGTTAATGTACAGTAGTAAACGATATTTCATAGAGAGAGGTATGCAATGCTAGACAACAAGGCATGGTATATAATGAAATGCCAAATAAATACATTTGGTTAATTGAGGGTATGATGTTATTGAATAGTAAGTAGTGGTATTTTATTAGTAATTATAGATGTCATTTTTGTAATATTTGGAGATTTTGTCTTTAACAGAAATATATTTATTTGTATTTGATTTTTGTTCATTTAATATAATAATATTAAATTGTAATAGCAAACTTCTCATGCTCAGCAAGGTGCTTATTACCACTTATTGCCAAATATGTGAAGTGAATGGAAATAAAATAAACATGGCTATGTAAAATTAAATTAAAATAACTTTTTTTACACAAACTTAAAATGTAAAAACCTTTGCTATTCGCATAGCAAAAAATGTACTTTCGGCTTTATAGCATAAATCCTTACTATTATATTACAAATATAAATTCTAAAAATAGTTTACGGATGACAACAAAAATGTCGATAATGAAGTTACACTAGAAAAACCGTCTTCCAAAATTGTGGATTCTATTCCAAACTACATTTCTAGTTGTTAGATTTGCCACCTTGTTAGTAATCCATGTAAGGTCTTGTCCATCACATTTAAAGTTCTCCAGGACCAAAACCTCAACCGAATCTGGTAAAAGGCTCAAGTTACGTAAAGTCGGCTGATGGTATCCGTGCAGAACTAAGCTAGTTAGATTACACAATTCCATGAATAACTGGGCACATGCATCATCATCACGAATTTTTCTTAATTTTCTCATTTCCAAACTTTGTAAACTTGTTGCATTGCTAAGGATCGCATTAACAATAGGTTGATCCAGCTCAAATGCATAAGGTGTAACTATCTTCAAATGCTTGATCGAATTTTGTGCTCCTATAAATGGCAGCCAATCCCGTAAGCGATCTTCAATGTGGAAATCAATGCTTAATGTAGTCAAAGTTGGTAAGACAAAGACAATTGGAGTGACCATTGCGAAAATAGAAACGCTACGCAAAGTAAACTCAATATTTTCCAGAGAAGGACAATTTTGCAAAAGTCCGAAAAACGTTTGGTCAGCAACGCCCTTCTGAAACTTTGCTCGAATTACTAAAGTTTTTAATTCGTTCATTGGCCACTTAAGTAAACTGTATAAATTAATTGGCACTGGGTTATCTTCAGATGCCTCAATGTGTAACCCGTTGACGATCAACTTTTGGACACTGCTCATGAATTTTGATATTGTATTCGTTTCTTCATTTGACTCTGTGCCAAATATATTAGAATCCCCAATCAGGACAGAACCTGTTAAAGTTAACTCCTTTACATTTAGACACTGTTGTGCAATTAGCAAAAAGTTTGGTTTGGTTATGGTTCCACGTATATTCAGAGTTGAGAGGATATCAGGATCCCAAAATAGTTGAATAGGTGTAGGTATTAATGCATCCTCTCCAGAAATTTTCGACACAATGCAGTGAACCACCCGTTTAAAATTGATGACAGAGTTGACATCCATCTTATCGTCATTTATTCTCACTTTCATCTTGAAGTTTTCGTCAATAACAGCTTGCCATTGTTTGCACACAAGACGTAGTTTCGATAGATTCCTTGACTTGGGTGACATTTCGAAGATTTTGACCCAAATCTAAATAGAAAATAAAAATTTGTAGTGATAAACAAAAATGATTACACATAACCAAAAAAGCGTTTAATAGTATATGATTTTATTGAGGTAAAATATTTATTTATTGAAGTTCTCACCTCGGTAGGTACGCGACTGCTTATGTTTTCTCCTTGCATTTTGTCACCACTAATTTACTGCTGTTTATTAAAATGCCCGACTTGAGTTAATTGTTCCTTAGTTCACTTGACAAACTTTTCCTACTACCAAAATGGAAGTGTGGATATATTTTGACTAATTTAGGTTTATTAATTTAAATGATTGGCTTTTGTATCTGTCTTGGTATTATTTGACTTGTCACAAGAAAAAAACAAGAAATGGGTATTACAATAATTAGTTTGCTATTATCAAATTGTTGAACTTATCAGTATAATAAAACTGATTCCTCAATTATTGAATTGTATACTTGATAAATATTGTGTCACACTTTAAATAAATACCATAATTACTAAATGCTACACTATATTTTTTTAGCTTTGTGACAGCAAAAAATAAGACGTAGTTTTGTGCTTCTTTTTTGTTTGGTTTGTTTTTAGTAGCATATCAGCTGCTCTGTTATATACTTTAGAAATAATGTGTTGCTTTGCTGAACATGTTGGGCTGAGTAAGCTTTCGGAAACCCTGTGTGTTCTGTCTATGCCGTGTACAAAAAACTCAAGAAATAGCATGTTGTATTTCAATGATGTAGGATGATGAATGATGCTTGTGCACAGAAAATTAGGTTGCATCAGAAAAATATTTAGTGAAAATGGTAAATGCATGAAATGACAAGTACTCACTATTTATGGACTACCATAAATTTGTTTTTAATTTTGACCATTTCTATAATTTGAAGTGCAAATATGCACGTTCGTAGCATAGTTTTTTTTGTTGACAATTATTTATTATCTGAATTTGAATCAATTATTGACTAACCTAAAGAGCACACACATACACTGAACTTAAATTTATAAAAATAAAAATCAATAAATTTACCCACTAGTTTGGATTAAATTATCTTCAAGTTAAATTAGATGTTTAGTAATATGCGAAACGGAACGTAATAAAATAGTGGACTTCTTCTTAGCACACCATGATCGAATAAGTAAACTCGATTTTCTTGTTGTAATATTTTAATTTATTGAATTGCCTTACAGAAATAAATTTGTCGAACTGCAATAATTGAGAGTACATAATGTTATCTTTTCAGTCGACTGGCCTCCATTTGTGATTATGAAGCCAACTTTCTAGTTCGATCGAACTATGCACCACATACATTCATTTCACATGCTAAATCATGTGTTATTTTAAGTTAAGCAGTTACTATTATGGTTTATACTAATTATACATATTAACAATACGATAATAACAATTCCAAAAAAACGGTGAAACAAACTTCAACTGTCCGACATGATTTATCTGATGGAAATTAGAAAAAAAACTAGAATTATTACATGCTTATTGATACTTTATAAATTTTAAAGAACAAAACAAGGTACCGTAATAAATATGTACAGATGTATAAAATATTTCTATTTCACAATATTTTTTGATCGAGTGACACGAAAATATTGGTACATCCTTCATTTTTGTTCAACAAAATTATTCAGCTTATAGATAAGAATGCAGTTGATAACTTTAATGTTATTCACATAGTTATGTTTCTGGTTGTTAAATTTACTCCTCTATTAGCAATCAACGTAATTTCTCGCTGCCTACACTTAAAACCTTCCAGCACAAATATCTCAAGTGAATCTGTTAAAAGGCCAATATTTTCGAGATACGTCTGTTTATTTCCTTCTAGCGATAAACTTTTCAAATTACATAATTCTCTGAATAACTGCGTACAAGCATTATCATCTATCTTTCTCAACTTTCTCATTTCCAAACTTTGTAAACTTTTGGCATTATGTAAAATCGCATCCACAACACTCCGATTTAAATCATATTCACCATATGATGTCACTAGTTTCAGATGCTTAATCGAACTTTGAGTTCCTATAAAAGGTAACCAATCTGGCACACGATCCGGAATCCTAACCTCAACATTTAATGTACTCAAACTTGGTAAGGCAAAAGGTGTTGGCCCAACTTCTAATGGAACTTTAACGCTTCTTATAGTAAACTCGATGAATTCTAATGAACGAAAATTTTTGAGCAGCTGAAAAAAGTTGGTGACGGATGTACCAACCTGAAAGTTCACTCGAATCACTAATGTCTTTAATTGGTACATTTCCCAATTAAGTAAGCTATACAAGTTAACTGGCACTGGAAGACTTTCAGATGTACCCAGATGTAAACCGCTTACAACTAATTTTTGGAGACCACTCATAAAATTAGAAAGGATATTCCTTTCCTCATTTGTCTCCACTTCAAATATGTTTGATTCTCCAATTAGTAGTGAGCCAGTTAAAGATAACTCCTTAACATTTTGGCACTGTTCCGCGATCAGTAGAAAGTTTGACTTTGTAATTGTTCCACGTAGAGTCAAACTTGAGATCATATCGGGATCAAAAAATATTGGATTGAGTGGGAATGTATTTGCTCTGATAAACTTGGAAACAATGCATTGCACCACTCGCTTGAAATTGATGATTGACTTGACATCCATTTGATCGTCATTTATCTTCACTTTCATGTCAAAGTTTTCGTCAATAACGCCTTGCCATTGTTTACAGACCAAACGCAGTTTGGAGAGATCTCTTGACTTTGGTAACAGTGTGAATATTTTTACCCAGATCTGAAAATAAAATAAATTCGCAGTTAATTTCAATATTTAAAAATTGTAGGTGAAGGTATTAAGTGATATTGTGAATTATGTTAAATTAAGATAAATTAATTAGTTACCTCAGGAGGTACAAGACTGCTTATACTGTCCTCACCTAAATCCATTTCCATAATTCCGTTTGATTCCATGTTTTAAGATGACTTTTAATCTGTAAAATGCACAACGAATAAAAAAACGACTAATTTTTGTTTTTGTTCAGTAGCATTAGTTAATTTACAAGATAAACAAGTCAAATAATTTTCATTACCACAAATAACTAATTTGAGTTTTCTGTTTGTTATGTAGATAAGCGTTCAGACTTAAATTGTTATAAACTGATCTAAGTTTACTGTCATTAACTATTGCGTTTATTATTTAAATTAGTTATGTGGCAATTTATGATGACGATTTTTCACTCAGAATTTTATTAACTGTTTGAGAACCAAAATAGTTCAGTTTGTTTTGTTGTTTGTGTTATGTTTGTTATTGTGATGCGTGGTGGAAAGACAGCTGTTTATCCATACTTCTCTTTCACCGGGTGAGTCTGTGTATTTATATTGGCACAATGCACACTGCTCTCCTTGCTGAGTGACTTGAGTAAGCTGTCGAAAATGTATGTGGATGCATGCATACCGTGTTGGTTTGGTGTACAATGTACGTAAAAAAACTAAAAAGAGGACACATGCTTCATATGTGAAATGCACATCAGTAAAAAAAATGCTGCACAAGGAAAATAAGAAATGCGAACAATGAATGGAAAATTATGAAATGAAGTTTGGGTACTTGTATTAATCAAATAATATATTGACCGTTTGTTAATAAATTAAGTCGTTTTACAATATCTAGCTTTACAGAAATAACTTTTTGTTAATTGGTTACTCCCAAATAATTGTGGATTTATGATTTAAATAAACAGTCAGAACGAAATTTTAAGGCAAAATGAACATTTCCGAATATGGTAGTTTTAGTACAATAATTATTTTACAACTGTAAGTACAAACTTTCTATATTTTAGTATTAGGTCATATTTAATCGCTTTTTAGAATTCGTTTTACGTGTTAATTTTGTTCAACCAAACAATAAACTGCTTCTAAAGAAAAGTTCAAGGTTCATCGTCTTTAAAAAAAATACGCTCCATTATATTTCTACAAGTTTTCGTTCACTTCCACGCACCCCAGTTTAGTCCACAAGTCAATGCAGTCCAAAATGAACAGCTTATTATATTGATAGGATCAAAACTTGGTATCTATTTATAATTTATTCTTATATCATATGTATTTATTATTGAGATAATGTATACATTATCTCAATTATCATGGTAAATGTTAAACATTACAGCCTTGATAAGTATAAGCAATAAAATTAAATAGTCAGATGGTCGACCCGTTTGAAAGTATAAGGAGACATTACGGCTCGTACTTAAAATCGTAAAACATGCATTTATGTTTCAGATATTTGTATAACAAATTTCAGAAATTATTATTCATCGCATATTACATAGAGATCGATTAACTTTTACTTATCAGAACAAAACAAATCAAAAATCCCACCAATCTCAACATGACAAATATGAACAAACGTAAATTAATACAAAAGTTAATACACAAATACAAGCTGACTGTGCAAGATAGCTATGGAGACAAGAACATCACCAGTCGATTACCTATAATACAGTCAAATATGTTTTGTTGACGTACGGCTAAATTTTCAGTAGCCAAAATATTTCTTAAACATATAAGTTTTCATTATATCTATTACAACTTCCGAACACTTTATTATTGTATTATTTTTGTATTACATCGCTAATCCAGTTTTTGTAAAGTCGTCCACTTTTTCCAGATATGTTTGCCATAAATTAATAAACTATTTTAAAATTATATTTAAATAGAATTCAGATATAATAATATTTAGTTCAAAACGTGCCGAGAAAAAAACATGTTTAAATTTTTACAAAAAAACTAATTTTATTTTAAATAACAACTAAGCCTATGGTCTAGTTTCACATAAATTTTTGATTTGTCGAAAATAAACTATATTTACCGACATGGTATACTCAAGATTCTATTAATTGATTATTTTCTAACCCATTTCACGAAGAAAAACAATAAATAATTCAGCATTGGGTCAAACATAAGACTGCTCACTAACAGCACATTGTACGAAAAGCCTTACCAGTCGTTCAATTTTGTTTGAAGTGGTCGTGACCTTATCTGGAAAGTGAAGTACCTACACGTATTAAGGCTTACAGTTGGGAACTATCTTAAATTGTCTTCAAGACAAAACGCTTGAAGAAGTTACAAAACGAACTGATATTTTGCAGTTTCACGTAAACCTAACTGAACTTTTGTATCCAGAAATTAACCCAACAAAAAATTAAAATGCTTTCAGAAACTCAGAAAAAAGCTTTTCGCATTTTTACCCTAACATATAGCTACCTTAGCCCACATCCACTAACATGGGATATAGAATACCAAAACCTACAATATAACCGTAGTAAAAAATCCTCGAGAACATTTTTCCTTTCGTTAATTCTACATCTTTTAATTGGAACTGGTTGCGCGTATGCCCTAGCCACCCATTTTTTCATTGAACGACGTGAAAACTATGATATAGGTATTATTGGGCTGCATGTCATATGTATACCTCTAGTGATGACTCCAATCGCGTTGTCTGTCATTTTATTTTGGCATCCAGAAACTTTGTCGGGTATCAATGCTCTGCTTGCAATGAACAGCTCTAAGCTACAAAAACGTAAGTTGAAAAGTATCTATTTTTACTCTTATGTATGTACGATTTGTGTAAGTATCTGAATTTGTTAATGTGTTTCGATGTGAACTTTAGGAAAACCGGATGACAAAATGAATATCGACATGATTGAAATCGCTTTGCTTGGACTAGCTATACTAATTCCCTTTTTACCTTTCATATTAATTTTTTCTTCGATCTATTTTTGTTTCGATCCGTATTTCTTCGTCTTAGGTGACATATTAAGGGACCCGAAATTTATGCACACGTCGGCTCTTGAGTATACCATTATATTGCTTTTCAGGGGATTTGTTACATTTTGCTGTTTTGAGTGCACCAGAACAATATCTTATAGTATAATGCTTATGCTACTCGTCTTGGACAGGCTACAATATCAGTGTCAACAAATTATTACTACTAAAATAACTTCGTTGAAAATGCTGGTGCAAACATTTTCTCAGTTTAGAAATTTGACTATACTTTCAACAACAATGAGATCAACGTTTGAAGAGCTTATTACACTTTTCATAACTGTGGAATTTTGGGGACTTGTGATTACGTCATACTTGATTATATGTGCTAGGAGAGAAGTGCCAATATTTTTGTACGGAATGATAACTATTGGATGGATCATAGTGACAATGACTTTCGTAACTGCTCTAACGATACTTTCAATATTTTCCGCCCAAACTGTGTTTCTTACTTGGCGACTTAAAGAAAAGAGCAGAATGTTGTATGCTCGTTCAACGAGCATTACAGAAAGAAGGACCTTATTAATTATGAAGAAAAGAGTTATCTCATTTACACCAATACGAATATACTATTATCCATTTATTCCAATTGATGAACAATTTTGCAAAGACACTATTAGAAATCAATTGTGCAGAACATTTGATGCTATTCTTATGTTCAGGAAATAGATCTGAGGAACAAAACAGTTGAAGTTTTTAAAATATATTAAGTTTTAAGGAATATTTAAGTTTACTTTTATAATTCATAAAAATATTTGTACATTCAGGTTTTAGATTAAGTTTCTGATTGGCTCAGATTATCTTTTACTTTTATAATTAAATAAATGTTGCACTTAACATTGAAAAAATAATATTAAAACTGAATATATTTACGGTTGTTGAAAAGTTAAAACCTCGATGTCGGTGGACGTCTCATTTATTCTTAGATTACTTTTGACGATATTTCATTTAATCGTGTCCGACGCAATATTAGTACACACACGTTTTGACTGATTCGAATTCTATTATGGAGCTGAAAGCGAAGCTCATTGGAGTATTAACTTCAACTTGTTTGTTTGTCTCTCCGTCCGTAAGCATGAGTTTTTATATCCATTACAACTTCTAAAAACTTGCTTGTATAATTTTTGTATTATTTCGCTAAAGCACTTTATTTTTACAAATTTCTATACTTACTCCGTATTTGCTTACCCCAAATCAATAAACTAACTAAATACTCTTTTAATTGTAGTTCTGTTTAGTCCTATTCAATTCAAAACGTGCTGTGTCCACACATGTTTATTAAAATATGACATAAAAACAAATGTATTTTCAAACAGAATTTAAAATATCTTGGGTCTAGTATTATGTTTTTTGGATTTGTCGAACTTAAATTAGAACTTGAGCCATGTTCAAATCAAGATTCGATTAAATAGTTATATATGCTAGCCCATTTGAACAAGAAAAACAATAAATAATTCAGTTCGAAGTCCAAAATTAGGTTTATTAATAACTGTATATTTTACGAAAAAATACATTACCAGTCGTTCAGTTCAGTTAAAAAGTTTTAGGGTTCTTATTTGGAAAGTAAAGCACATGCATGTATTAAAGCTTATAATTCAAAACGATCTTAAGGCGACGTCAAGACAAAGCACTTCAACAAAACTCCTATTTTGCGGTTTTGCGGAAACACAACTAAACTCTTGTAGCTAGGACTTAACCTACCAATAAAATGCTTTCAGCAACTCAGAAAAAAGCGTTTCGCATTCTGACCTTAGCATACAGCTATCTGAGCCCACATCCAGTAATAAGGGATACAAAATATCAAAACCTAAAATATAACCATAGTAAAAAATCCTCAGGAGCATTTTTTCTTTCACTAATTCTATATGTCTTAAATGGAACTGGTTGTGCTTATGCTTTAGCCAACCACTTTTTTATTAAACCACGTGAAAACTATAATATTGGTATTATTGGACTGCATATAATATGCATACCTCTTGTGTTGACTCCAATTGCATTATCTATAATTTTATTTCGACATCCGGAAACTTTGTCAGGTTTAAATGCCCTTCTTGCTTTAAAATTCCCTAAGCTACAAATGCGTAAGATCAAAAATGTTTATTTATACTTGTATGCGAAGATTTGTGTAAATATTTTAATTCGTTAATGTGTTTCAAATTGAATTTCAGGAAACCCGAATGACAAAGTAAATCCTGACATGATTGAGATTGCTTTGCTTGGACAAGCTATCCTAATGCCGTTTTTACCCTTCATACTGTTTTTTTCCTCACTCTATTTTTGTTTCGATCCGTATTACTTTGTTTTAGGCGATGTATTAAAGGACCCTAATTTTTTGAACACGTCGACCGTTGAATATACTATCCTGTTGTTTTTCAGGGGATTAGTTACATCCTGTGGTTTTGAGTGCACCAGAACAATATCGTA
>JAQFZH010002789.1:0-15474 GCA_034695485.1 Entomobrya nivalis | reverse complement strand
CTAACATTTTATAAGTCTACATTGAGTTTTGCATTACTTGAACACTACTACTAACATTATGCTGTGATATTCCCTTTACCCTGAGCGATGATGATGATGATTGTTGCGGCGGAGTCAGCAAATATAGTATATAGAAATATTTTTTTATGTGTGATTTTGATATCGTATTTATAATATATTGTATAAGTAAGTTTGCTGCTGGTAAAAAAGTTGTGTGCTGCCTTTGGGCAATAGAGCTCTGCTATCTTTCTCACACACACTTGTTTACGCGAATAAAATACCCAAGTGGATTGGATTGGAGTGGAAAGGAGAGGAGCGTGGTGGATATTAATATGAGCTAGTATATGGAAAAAATAAGATAAGAAGAGAGAGAGAGAGGAAAAGGTAATCGAATCTTTTGAAGGTAAAAAGGTCTTTGAAACTTGGAATGAGCGTGATGGTGAGGATGATGACGATGCTGTATTTTTTTCTGGGTACGAAAAAAACATTGTGGTGTAGGTACATATGTATGTATTTATATTTGTGGATAAATAAATATTGCAAAAAATGGGGAATAAATATTGGCAATAGATTATATAAATGGGTATTTGAGTAATTATGGGTATATATTACTTATTTAACATTGGAATTGTTAAAAGATAAATTTTCGTTTAAAAAAAGGTTTTTCGGTTAAAAAAATTGTTTCTCGGTTAAAAATGGTTCTATGGATAAAATTATATACATAGTTTTTCGGTTAAAAACGGGTTTCTCGGATAAAAACCGAGCTTCTCGGTTAAAAAGCAATTTTTCGGTTAAACAGCAGTTTTTTTCGTTAAAAAGCAGTTTTTCGGTTAAAAATTAGTTTCTCGGTTAAAAAATGGTCTTTTGGTTATAAAGCCTTTTTGGTTAAAAAATGGTCTTTCGGTTAAAAAAAATATGAAGAAGTTTTCTCGCAATTTTATTCGAAATAAATAGCTACTTTGAAATACAGCGTTTTATTTTAAATAAAAGCCAGACAGTCACGGTTAATTTTCCGCACAAATGATTTCAAAAAAACGAAACATTGCTTAAGCTTAGCCAAAAAATAAAACCCGATTTTGATCTTAAAAGACAAAAAGAAACACTAACATTAAACAGTAGACTAGATAACTTAAGTTTGAATAAAAAACTATGCTTTTTTAGGAACTTGCTTCTCATCATCATTATTTTTATTTTGTGCTGTGAAACAGTATCGTTTTGCATGCTTACTTTGATTAACATCAAATTAGAGGAGGAATCACAACGGCACTAGCTTAAAAAACAAGTAGATGATTACTTAATTTTAAGATAATATATATTTGCTGAATAGCATATTTTTTTTCTGCTGAGTAATTGTCTACATCCTGTTTACTTTTTCAAAGTTGACTTTTAAGTGAACTTTGAAAAAAATAATTATGTTGTTTTCTTAGAGGCTATCTCTAATTTCAAAGTTGATGACAAAGCCATAATAATGCCAAAAAAATGTGTTGACTTTGAACATTATTATTTTTCAACTTGAGACTCTTCTTATCTGAAATACATTTTTAGTGAACCTTCAGCAGGATTCCAGAGAAATCTTTTTGGCTGCCTATTTCAGTGAATTTTATTTTTCTGGCTATCAAGCCAGCATAACTGTTGGCTCCACGTTTGTCTACTTGTCTTCCTGTCTTTCCAGCAATTTTTGGCCGTTTACTAAAAAAATAACAAGTTGATAAGGAGAAAAACACTTGTGAAGCTCATAACAATATATTTTTATTTCAAGCAGACGACGACACGATGACGAATACGATTTAAAAAATTGTGATTACTGAAGACTGACACTGAACTCAACTGGGTAATAGGACAAATCAGTTATAAAGCTATTAAAATGAACATAATTTGTTATTCGATATGCTACGATAAGTAATAAAACTCAAAATAGAGATATGCATGGCCAAAAATAAGTTGTGAGATCGAATTCGTTTTATTTGTTTAGTTTATTGGTAAGGTTGATATCGAATTTAGAAATTTTGTCAATCGAATATTGTAATTTCAACTGTTTAATATATTTTATTTGAGAAAGTTTGAGATATAAAATTTGAATACATTAATTTGGAAAATACACAAGAAAACAAAGTTGGTTTACTAGTAAACAAGTTATATTTTCTAAAATGGTAAACAAGTAATTTAAAAAAAAATGTGATCCGAACTAAGTTAGATTTGAAATGGAAAAAAATATGAGATGGATATGAACTTAGAACAAGTTTTTGTCTTTGATCTATTTTGTTTTGTTTGATGCTGGATATATGCATATATTTATTTGTACTGTATATTGCAAAAAAAGGATAAATCCTTTTGGTGTGGTTTGGTTGTATTTTCCAATACAAAGAGATGTGCTGACTTGTATGGAGATGATAAACAAGTTAAACTTTGGTTACGGAGACTCTGTGGTTTTTTATGTAGGCATTTGGGTTGTGTAGACATAAAAAACGTATTTATGTAAAGTGCGTCATTAAATGATGATGATTGACACTAGCATATATACAAATTATTTTAGTAGAAACTTTAGCATATTTTTAATAAAAACTACTATATATATATTGAATGGATACAAAATCAATAAAAGTTAAATATTGGAAAAAATATATAATGAACGATTTTAACAGTAGCTTGTTTAAAATATAGTATATATCCTATTTCTATTCTCAGTTAAAAAAATAATATTTAAAATTTATTGGAAGACTAAAACGGATACAGTGTACAAGCTTAGCTATTATCCTCCATACGAAAAATACTAGAATAGTTTAATGGCCTTTTATTTTATTTTTGGCTCAAGTGTTGCATTAAAGCTGAAAAATTGAATGAGTGACGGCTGACTAAGCGGAAAAGACAGATAGATAGAAAAAATAATACAAGTGTTATTTTCTCTGCGTAGGCATACATCCGGGAACTCTATTCTATTTACAAATCTTCGGTTTAAAAAACAAATAAAAAAAGTTAAACATTTTTTTATGTCTAGTCTATTTTCTAAAAAAAATCTCTATATCACCTTACCTTACAACCAATATTTTATCAAGTGTTTAAAAATATAAAGTATAGATAAATATGTATAAACACAAAATATGTTGAATATCCCATTTAAGTTTATTGTCCATAGGCACCTGTGCAAAAAATACGAAGCCATGCTAAAAAAAATCCAAGGCCGCAAAAAACACAAGACAGGGCATCGCACTTTTTCTTCTTGTAATACCAGTCTGTATGCTTATACATAGGTAAACACCCACCATCCCAAATAAATGTTTACACTTTAGCATATTTCGCTATATGACGTTGATGATAGGTTTTATCGTGTCGTGTAATATTTAAAACATTGTATGACTTTTTTGTTAGATCTGTAATGTGAGAAATAATTGATTTGTTTACGAGCATTGCTATAAACTTTTTAATCTTCGGGAAGAAAAATAAAAACATTATTGTTTTCTTTACTAAAACAAAAAGTGATAAAAAATAACAATAAAATATAATTATTAAGATGAAAGGGATGATATCCAGAAAGAGTATTAAGAGAAAAACAAAGTTGAGTGAAGGTACTCCACTATTCGACTTTCTCATATGCAAGTAAACATGATCATGTGCAGTGTTAAGGATACAGTGTTAAAAGGGTAAACATTTTTTGTTATCCTGATTTGATTATAGATTCGAACTTGTAACCACAATTTTTTTTTACAAAAGTGGTCGTTGCACCTTTTTATCGTGTGATCATCATAAGCTTTGTTTTGATTTAAGAGTGCATGTCTTTCGTTGTACAATTTATTTGGTTTTAGGTGTTTTGATTAAATATGTGTGTATTTTTATCTGTAAGGGTAGGTAAATCAATACATGTTTTGGTTTGGATTATATTCGTGTTTTAATATAGAATTTCTGTTTTAATTTGTTTCCATACCTAAATATTTTAAACTTATATGGAATCGTTTTTGAGTACATTTTTTTTCTAAAGGAAGGCTTGTAATTTTGTTCTGGATTTACTAATTATTATACAAAATTTAAAATTCTTAATAATCGATTAATATTTTAAACATGTTTTACATTTTAGGTGATTTACATAAACAAATATACATTGAATGAGTTATATATAAATAGTTATAAAACCGAATACATCATAAAAGGAAATTCGAGTGTATTTTTTTTGGAAAAATGCACATCCGGCAAAAAAACGACATTGAAAAATGCATAGTCATCATATTAAAAATTACTACATAATTCTACAGCTATAAGATGTTCTCTATACATTTATAAATATATACAAGTGTATATATTTTTTGTACGAGGTTATTTAACTCATGTGGGTTGTTAGATGATGAACAGATAGACAAATGATTGTAGCTGGTAGATGTGGGAAGGGATTTGTTATTCTTTTCTCAGAAAACATAACATAACATAACAGCAAAGTACCCGTAACAGTTAAAAAAATTCACACTTCCTTACTTTTACTATACACGCCAGTTTATACATTTATAAAAAAATATGTTAAATAATTGTTATAAAAAATTCAGGTTGGCGCCTAAGTAGTTAAAATATTTTTTTTGCATTGCTAGTCATAATTATCTTTTTTCAACACTTCTGTATAATATTTTGTAGCTTAAAGGTATTCTTTTCACTTCACAGCTTTTTCCGAGAGAAACATGCTATTTTTAATTAGAATGTAGTGCCTTTCTTGTACATTTTTATTGTTTTTATAGTACGCTTGTTTGTTTACTAAACAAGAAGAATAAATATAAACGTGTTGTTTTTTATAGTTGTATTTATACAAGGAACTGTAGAGTATTTTACCGAGAAAAATTCCTAAAGTGTAACAATGAGCGTGTAAAACAATATGCAAGCATGGCTTATCATAATAATTTATTGTAGAGTAAAATGTGTTTTGATTGTTACAGGTAAACAAAATAAAATGGATGACGTACATATATTTTATTTTAGAAATGCGTGGAAACCAAGTCCGTTTGCTTTACCCGTGGGAAAATCCCTTTTCTCGGACTCTCGTAATTCGTAATCGTCATTCACATTTATTGCATATTTTTATTGTGTCAACGTGAATGCTAATCTAAATATATTGTTGAAAAATTTGATATGATAACATCTTATTATTATCGTATTTGTTGTATGGAAAATTACAAATAAAAAAAAGCTTGGCAAAAAATTGTTCAACTAAATGTTTATGACTAGGGTGTAATTTTTTTTTTGAAGATATTCCGATATTTTTTAGATTATTTTTATAACAAAATTTATTACATCTAATATTTATTTTGGGTACGCTCATTATTTATAACATCCAGTGTTGATTTGTTTATTTTTTCACATAAACTTTACTTTTTTCTTCAAATCCTACCTCATGCTATTATGCTAAGGTTAAAAAAACATACAAATTCGGTTTATGATTTATTACAACAACAAAAACAAAAGTGTTGCGCAACCAGTTCTCTTCTTCTATCCAAATATTTTTCCTTAACAAATTTTCACGGATACATATATTTTCTTTCTCTCTTTGTGTTTCAAGTGCATATTCTGTTCTTGTGCCAATCCATCCAAACATTTTTACACGGTTTCGCTTGCGGGCACACATGTTTCACATTTTCTTCTCTTGTGTTCACTAGAAATCTTTATCTAACTGGTTTTACATAGGCATCCTCTTTAGAAAAAAAAATCCAATGCAATATTTTTTTCATCACTTGAACAATCAACTGTAAAACTTTACAATTGCAATATAGACAGAAAACCCGTATTTTTCTTTAAAAGCTGCTGTGCATAATATTTTTTTAGAAAACGAACCTGTTCATTTTATTCATCCATCCATTCTTAATGAATATTTTAATCTGTAAGCTTATAATCAAAACCTTTCTTACGATATGTTACACATTCCAAACAGTTCATTCATTTATTTTTCTACTCATTCATTTCTAAATATTTTTAATGTTTCGCTATTTCCTCTTAACCAATCGTAAAATATCTGTTATAAGTTTTTTTATGAATGTCAAAATGAAAAATCAAATTCGTAGTATTTTTTCTCAAAAAAGGCAAGCCACTACCCTATCCTAAACAGTTGAAATTCGAAATGGCTTTAAAAGATTCGTTTTACTTTGTAAACCGATAAAGGTAACCACCTACCTGTTTTCATTTTTTTAGACTCGTTTATCATCCAAATTTGTACAATAACTGCATATTTTCATAAAATAACATGCAATTTGAATGTACATCAATTTTTTTTGGCCGACCCGTCCCTCGACACATGTTTGTACTTTGTACTAAATTCTTGTGTTTATCCACCCACCTATTATATATCTGGGATCTCGCTGAACCACTTGTTTTTCTTCAATATTATAATATGCTGTACATGTACAACTTTAATAGGGTTATGTTTATTGCCATTGGGCTAACATATTAACAATCCGATAGATATTTTTTTTAGAACGGCACCAGTTACAAGTAAACCACACGTGCCATTTTTCTTTGTGAAAATAAATAATCGAGAAAAAAATAATCTTCAAATTTTCATATAATTTTTTTTAAACAAAATATTGTTCTCGTTATAAGATACTATCTTAACAAAGCAACAAGTAACATTTTTATCAATGAAATATTTGGCTTCTCTGATTACCTTTTATCTTTTAACAATATCGTTTATAAGCATTCGTAACAAAGCCGGTTCGTTATTATTTATTTGATCGGTTTTTTTTAGCTTGTACGTTTTTTTCTAAACAAAATATTTTATTAAGACATACATATTCGATTGATTATTGAATTTGTCATGTATACACGTCAAATTTTTTTTTCGAAATTCATTGTACGAACTCTCACCATTGTGGGTTGTTAGCAATGGGTTAACTTAAGCAAGTGTATGTACAATTTTCCGTGTACCCAATAACCTCAGAGATGCAAATTTGCTCCAAGAATTTTTTTTTATAATCGTCTTTGTCTGTATTTTTTTGATGAGCAAAACAAAAAAAAACAAGTACATTTTTATATATATGTAGCATATGTTGTTATTCCACGGCTAGAACTAAAAAAAAGTTAAACGAACTGAAATTATATGCAGCTGCGAAGCCTAGGCTATAATCCATATGGCGTATATAAGTGCTAATAATGATATAGAGAGACACATAATGCAGGAGATGTATCGTTTAGAAATAAATATATTGCGGTATACTTTATTGCGTCTTTTCTCTTACTTTAGAATAATAGTGATTATAAATTGATAAGTATAGTAAGAGAAAAAATTTGCAGAAATAAAAACCGGAAAGGTTAGTGGGTACGTTTACAAAAACAATATATTTTTTTCTATTTTTTATAAAATGAGAAGAGACAGCATTTAAAAAAAAAGGGTTTATAATTTATAAAGTTCATTGAGTTCAAAACATGCTTATCTTACTTTAATTCTAAGTCATCAAATTTACACGAAACGATATATTACGAAAATATTCGAATTAAAAAATTTCAAGTGCAAACAAAATAAAAGCTTCAAATTATAAAAATGTTTAAAAACTTGATCGTTAGAAATTTCCAGACCTTCAAATCTGTTTTCTTGTCTTGTGAACATGTGCAATATTGCGGCTTAAGATAAAAAAAAATATTTATTTGGAATAAAATGTATTTTTTAACATAAACTATAAGCCGGTCGCTGAAACGTTGATTCAATTCGAGATAAGTAGATTTTTTCAAGTAAATCGTGATGAGTTATAGAGGCAATGAACGCAAAACACCTCATACGTAAAACTATTATGGTTTTTTGTGGTAAACAATAATTATCTTGATTGCCTCGCATGTTTTTTTTCTCACCTGGTTATTGTATCAAATTTTCTCTCTATACCCAATGAACTCTACTGGAAAGATGCGCAGGTGAAAATAAATTATTAAAAAATGAGTTCTAGAAAAAAAACTGAACAAGTCAGATATGTTCTATACCAATTTTCCTCAGGGTTTTCAAAGTTGAAAAAAATACGAGTCGGTTATACAAACGTTGCATTTTCTCACGAACGGCATCTAGCTTGTTTGATTCGTAGCTTGTAGCCAAGTTTTCTCAGTATTATTTATAAAGTTAAAGTTTGACTTTGTTCGTTTTTTTTCTGTGAAAGTGTCTGTATCCTTCTGAGAAATTATAAAGTTGATATCTGAAACCAGTTCGTTATGTTTTCAAATATGGTCGAAAAACTTATAATTTTTTGGTTTAAATCTTTTCAAATTTATCACGACATTATTTTCAATTTAAATAGCTGTTTAAAAAAATTTCAGCTCCTTAAATTTTGCTTATGTATGTATAATTTAATTTTTTTCGGCAGTATTAAATCTAATTGAACCTAACTTTACTGAATACAACCCAACAATCCCATCAGTACTAAACCGAACTTAACCCAACTAAACACAACCCAACACTTTTATCCATACTAAGTGACTGTAGTTCTGGTCAACTAAAAAATTTCAACAGTATGCCTGTTCGACTGTTAAAGGTCGGCTAAAAAAAGTCAACAATGTAGCCGTCGATTATGTACAATTCGACAATAAAAAAAAGTTCGACTCACAAATTTCGTCTCCATATAATCGTTTAAGATGAAGATGTACTAAGAAGAAGTCGACTCTATTATTGCGTCCCGTTTTTTTCCGCCTGGTTATTTTATCCAAATTTTCTCTCTGTTTCCAATAAACTCTACCGGAAAGTTCGTCCATTCATGTCAACAAATGTATGTCCCTGTACCCAATAACCTTACATCTAAATTTTGCTCCAAGAAACAATGTTTACTTGTTTTTCTGATAATCTAGTCTTTGTCTGTATTTTTTATGCTTGTTACAAAAAAAACAAGTATTTTTTTGCAGACATGTAGCTTATGTTGTTATTGCACTGCTCAATAAGCTATTTCCCTTTGGTTATCATTTGTACTGGATCTGGTTTATTTTGCTACTTGCTTTCATTACAAGCCAGCAAACTTGCTATGCATCACTGCCGACTAGACCAATGCATGAAAAATTGAGTAATAAATTAATTATTAAGTGGTTGGATAAGTGCAAAAAAAATGTTAACCAAGTTCATTGGGTTCAACATAGCATGTTCCATTTTTAATCACTAAAAATGACTATTTTAAAGCTATTACGTCATTTTTATTCGTAACTACTCATTTTGGAAGAAAAATATGTAATAATGAATATATTTGTTAGGTAAAAACTTCTTGTTTAAGTTCAAAAACTATTTTCCGGGCATTTCATAACTTAAATATATAACTACTCATGTACAAAAAGTGGCAATAGACCTTGAACTTTTACTTCTTCGAGATTCTTCTAAAACAAACTTGTTTTCTTTTGCCCCACGTGTCAATCTCTCAAACAAATTGATGTAATCAAAGTGAGAAAAACAAACGTATTATATTTCATTACTATGGAAGTGTATATACATAATAAGTGATTTTTTTCTGATTTTTAGCGTGATATCCGAAGGGAGTTCATTGAGTTCAACAAAAAATCGTCTCATTTTAATTAAATGTATAAAATTGTTTCATGTGTGGCATGTTTTGTTTCCGTCTAGTAAATTTAATCTAACTTTTTTCTGTACCCAATAAACTCTACAGGGAAGATTTACAACTAAATTTGTATTACAAAAAATCGAAAAAAAAATCCAGACAAGTTAGATAGGTATGTTTTTTTATCTGTTATGTATATATCCGATTATCTCATGAATTCGACTTTACTTTTTATTTTCAGTTAATTTTTTTAAAATAAAATAATCGCCAAAATACATAATTTTCTCCAATAATCAAATATTTGCTTATAATTTATTCTTAAAAACATTTATTTTAACGAATTATCGACGAAATTGTCAATTAACCAAAAAAATTGCATAGTAAACATATCATCAAAAAAAATCCGGAGGTTCGTTCTACTGATTTTTCATCATGAAGCTGTGTTTCCCATAGTATTAAGTAAAACATGCATATTTACACATTGTCCTTGTACTCCATAACCTTTCATCCAAGTTGTCTTGAAGAAAATAAAAAGTTAACTTGTTTCTTAATAATCACCGTTGTATATTTGATGCATTTTATAAAAAACGAGTATATTCATTCCATGTGGCATATGTTGTTATTTTACTGCTAAAAGTAAAAAAACGAACGATTCAAGCAAACAAAATTTAATTTATGTGCAGCTGTGGAGCCTAGTCTATAAACCACATGGTATATATTTATAATTACATATATGGATATATCTTGCCAACTTGTATCCTTTATAAATAAGGCTACTAAAAACCTGGATATATTGCGGTGTACTTATGGCTTCTTAAATTACGTTTAGACTGGTAATAGCTTGAAAAAAAAATTGTAAAAGGAAATTTGCGGAGAAGCCGTTAAGGTTATTGGGTACGTTTGCAAAACCTATTTATTTTCGATTTAGGGAAATGAATGTAAAAAAAATATTGTACTAATGTCGTAATGTAAATATACTCAATAATGTAGGGAAAAATAATTCGAGTACAGTTTGATGATAAAATGCTGCGGGTGAATAATTTTGCCTGAAATATAAACCAGTGGCGCCAGTGATCGAAATCGTAAAGAACTAGAAATATCCATTTATTTTTAGCTTGTTATTTGACGGCTGCTAACCACACTTTGAAAAAATGGGTTTTTATAATTTATGAAGTCCATTGAGTTTAAAAAGGTTTTTATTTTTTTTTATTCGAAACCATAATGAAAATGTTTGGTGTAAAAACTTCATAAAGATTATCATTTTTTAAAGAAAATTTGATCCAGACAACTAAAGATTTAAATTGAGTAAAAACACGTTAGTTGGATTGCATAGGAACATGTAACATTTCTAAGCTTACGATAAACAAGTTATTTAATAGGAATAAAATGTTATTTATTTTTTATCCTAAACCTTAAGCCGTTGATTGTATTTGATATTAGTAGGATTTTACATGTAAATCTTGTTTTTGTATTTTTAATTCCTTTTTAGATGATTTATAAAGGCATGGAACGTTAATACATTTACATGCAAAGTTATTGTGGTTCTGTGGTAAATAGGATTATAATTACCTGGGTTGTCTGCGGTTTTATTTCTCACCTAGTATTTTTTATCCAATTTTATCTCTGAACAAAATGAACTCCACTGGAAAGATAAACGACTGAAAATTTTATACGGGTTAAATACATGCGCGATTATCATTACTTAATTTTCAGTTTAATTTTCGATAAATTTAATTATCACAAAAAAATCTGGATTGCCATTTATTATTTACAAGTTATTTAATCTAACGTATTGTCGAAGCAATCGACAATTCACCAAAAAAAATCACCAAAAATTTCATATTCGAATTTCAGTCGAGGAACATTTTTTCTAAAATTTATTCCATTTTTGCACCTACGTTTCACTATCTGACGAACGTCATCTAGCTTGTTTAGTATGCAGCTTGTAGCCAAGTTTTCTCCGTATTGGGTGTAAAGTGAAAGCTCGACTTTGTTCCTTTTTGCAAGGTAGTCTGCATGCCTTTTAGCGTCCTTATGCAGCTGAAGATTGACCTTGTAATAGAGAAATGGCATAATATTTTCTCAAATATCTCAAAAATATTATATTAATTTTTTTAAACGTCGAAATCTACTGAATTGATAAGTCGTAAACAAAAATGGGGTAATAACTCGTAAATGTGTATTCAACAGCTTTAAAATATCAAATTTAGTTTGTGTCTACCCGTTATGCTCATCGAGCCCGATCTTCCAAATTTCTAAACATTTTTTTTTAAAATAAAAACGTATAACTAACAATCTCTACCTGAATATATTTCTTGCGTATTTTGTACTTCTTGCACAAATTATTCTCCAAGAAAAAAATGTTTACTTGTTTTTTTTGATAACCTCGTCTTTCTCTGTTTTTTTGATGCTTGTAACAAAAAAAACAAGTACATTTTTTTTGTATACATATGGCATATGTTGTAATTGCACTGATCGATAAGCTAGTCCTTCGGTTATCATTTGTACTGGATCTGGGTATTTTTTTTGTACTTATTTTCATTACAAGCAAGCAAACTTGCTATGCATGACTGCCTACTAGAAGGCTAATGCATAACAAGTTGAGTAATAAATTAATTATGAGGTTGAGGAAGAGGAAAAAATGTGAACCAAGTTCATTGGGTTCAACAAATCAAGTTCCATTTTTAAACACTAAAAATGATTGTATAAAGCTATTACGTCATTTTTATTCGTAACTACTCGTTTTGGAAGAAAAATATGTAATATTGAATATATTTTTAGGTAAAAAATTGTTTTTCAAGTTTAAAAGCTATTTTCCGTGCATTTCACAACTTAAATATATAACTACTCATGTACAAAAAGGTGGCAAAAGACCTTGAACTTTTACTACTCCGACTTTTTCCTAAAACAAACTTGTTTTCTTTTGCCCCACGTGTCAATCTCTTCAACAAATTGATGTAATCAAATTTAAAAAAAAAAAAACGTATATATCATTAGTATGGAAATGCATACACATAAGTGATTTGTTTTCTAATTTTTAGCATGATATCCGAAGGGAGTTCATTGAGTTCAATAATTTTTTGAAAATCTTATTTTAATTAAATGTATAATAGTGTTTGATGTGTGGCATGTTTTGTTTTCGTCTGGTAAATTTTATCCAACTTTTTTCTGTACCCAATAAACTCTACAGGGAAGATTCACAACTGAATTTCTTTTATAAAAAAATAGAGAAAAAACCCAAACATGTTAGCCAGGTATGTTTTTATATATATTAGGTATATATGCGATTATCACATCAAATTTACTTTTAAGTTTCAGTTTATTACGTAGCTGAAAGCGAAGCTCAGCTGGTATTGACTTTATCGTGTTTGTCTGTCCATCTGTCCGTCTATCGGCACGATAACTCAAGAACGAGTTGACTGATTTCATTCAAATTTGGCATGTGGGTAATCTATGTCAAGGGCAAGAACCATATTAATTTTGAGCCTCCTAGGTCAATTCCAAAGGTCAAAGGGCATGATCGAAATTTTTCAACCTGTTCATAGTGAATATTTGAATAGCACAATCGAAAGCTCGCTTTGAGTTGATTACGAATCATATGTCACTTTAGGTCGGGGTGACCACAGAGGGTCAGAAATCGGGGTCAAAGTTTGCAACTTGAAACATATGTCATGTGACATATCATTCAAAAGCGCTTTTCATTAGCAACAACAATGGCCATATCTAGCGTCGTTATAAGTCGCATTGTTTCAGCTACGTCGTTATGATCGCTATTACAGCGTATTTATTTTTTTCAATAAAATAACCACCACAATAAATAATTTTCTCCATAATCAAATATAATATATTCTCAAAAACTTTTACTTGCACAAATTCTCAAAGTAGTTGACGATTAACCATTTTATTAAAATAATAAGCATATCATCAAAAAAAATCTGGAGGTTCGTTCTATTAATCTTTTTACCATGAAGGTGTGGTTACATTTTTACCATGAACTAAAACATGCCGATTTACACATTGTCCATGTACCCAATAGCCTTACATGCGAAATTGCTTGAATAAAAAAGTTTACTTGTTTTTTTTAGTAATCACCGTTTTATGTTTGAATCATCTTATAAAAAGAGTATATTTGTATCAATGTAGCATATGTTGTTATTATAATGCTAAGAGTAAAAAACTAAAACGAACGATTCAAACAAAAAAATTGAAATAATGTGCAGCTGTGGAGCCTAGCTTATAAACCATATGGTATATATTTATAAGTATATGGATATATCATGCCAACTTGTATAGCTTATGAATAAGGCTACTAAAACCTGGATATATCGCGGTTTACTCGATTCTCTATATTCTTATTTTAAGTTTAGACTAGTAATAGCTTGAATAAAATATTGCAACAGGAAATTTGCGGAGAAGACGGCAAGGGAATTGGGTACGTTTGCGAAAAAAATGCACAACATATTTATTTTCGATGCATGGAAATGGGTGTAAAAATAATAAAGTAATGTAAATATACTCAACAATGTAAGAATAAAACTTTGAGTACATTTTTCGTGATAAAATGTTGCGGGTGAATAATTTCCGCTGAAATATAAACCAGTGGCGCGGATCGGGAGCGTATAAAACCTGAAATATCCATTTATTTTTAGCTTGTTTTTGACGGCTGCTAACCACACTTTAAAAAATGGGTTTTTATAATTTATGAAGTTCATTGAGTTCATTTTCTATGCTACTTTAATTCTATTAATAAAATTACAAGAAATAATTGATAACGAAAATGTTCGATTTGAAGATAAAGTTTAAAAAAACTTGTTCCAGAGATCTTAATTTTGTATTTGTTTCGACATTAGTTGAAAACGTGGCTGAGAGTTAAAAGTTGTCTTGTCATGGGAACGTGGACGGCTTAAGATTATAAAATAAATAATGCGAGTAAAATGTATTTTTTTATCTGAAGCCGGTTGCTGAAATGAGGATTGTATTTGAGATTAGTAGGGTTTTACATATAAATATTGCTTTTGTATTTTTAATTCGGTATTAGATGATTTTTTAAAGGCATTGAAAGTTTATACCTTTACACGTAAGGTTCTGTTTGCTCGCCTGGTAATTTTATCCTATTTTCTCTATGAACCCAATGAACTCTACTGGAAAGAGAAACAACTGAAAATAAATTAATAAAAAATGAATTCTAGAAAAAAAAGTCAAGTCAAATATGTTTTTATTCTTGTTGTCATCATATCAAGATTACTAAAAAATCATTTTAATTTTTGACAAATTTAATTACAAAAAAAATCATTTTGATTTTTAATAAATTTAATTACATTTTTTTTAACGTTCGACAAATTTAATTATAAAAAAATCATTTTAATTTTTGATAAATTTTATTACAAAAAAATTTATCGACTATCATTTTATATTTTGAAATCATTTACTCATTTACTGTCAAAGTAGTTGACGATTTACCAAAAGAATACGAAAAAAATCAAAAATGTTTTTATAACCGAATTTCGGTTTATGAATATTTTCCCTTACCAGTTTTCCTGAAGTCGACAAAGACGAGTTGGTTATTCCAACGTTTCGCTATCTCACGAACAGCATCTAGTTTGCTCATATCGTAGCTTGTTGCCCAGTTTTTTTTCGTATTACGTTCGAAAGAGAAAAGCTGGGCTTTGTTGGTTTTTGCAAAGTGCTTTAAAGTGTCTTTATGATTTTTTTTAAAATATTTTTCGAATATATAGGATATTTTTCCAATTTAACTGGCTGGATAGCAGTTTAAAATACTTAAATTTAATTAATTTATATACGTGCTATGTTCACAAAGTGGGGTCTTTAAAATTTCTAAATATTTGGACTTTAATGGCAAATAGCTTCAAGTTTTTTTTTCCTGGATCAAATGTACTCGTTTTTGATACATTTCATATAATTACAAGGTGCCCGTCAACTGCTTCGCTAGTTGTTTCGTAACTTACAGAACTCGGCCAAACGGTTAAAACTCAATGAT
>JAQFZH010002788.1:0-15476 GCA_034695485.1 Entomobrya nivalis | reverse complement strand
TTTTCCTTGTTTTCACGGTTGCTTAGGCATTGAGGGAATCAGTCTTATATAATTTTTGTACCTTATAGTTAGTAGTAATTAATTATATAAATGGTTGGTCAAATATTATTTTTGGTTATTAGCAAGTAAAGTTCAAAAAATATCTCCATTGTTTTCGTGTTTACTTTAATTACTAAGAGTTGTCATGCGTTTTTTAACACTGGAAAATAAGTAAATTTATTGCTGGCTAAGTAAAGACATGGTCGCTGTTTTTAATAAAGTTTGTTTTCTAAACATTTCTTCAACGCATTTCAACAAATTGAAAGTAGTAGCAAACTGCAAAGCTGGTTTTGAAATATACGCAATAAGAATACTTAATCTATTCAAAACAATCCAGTTTAAATATTTACAACCGCTCTTCTATCAAACATCAACTGATTTTAAGTTTTAGCAAAAACATTTTCATATGCAATTAGCGCCCTGCAAGTATTGCTACTTAGTCTTCTACAAAATGTTAGTACTGTTATAGGTTTAATTACATATCGATTTCCATCTGCAATACTAAGTGGTTTACAGGATCTTTTTACTTTTGCAACATACATCCACTCTTTCAATGTAAACCAATGTCTTCGTTCCCAAGATCGTATTGTCCTTTCGCTCCACAGATGCTGTTTTCCCGTAAAAGTTAAGAACAGAATAAACATGATCGTAACTACGAGCATAATTACGAGTAAAACAAGCTTCATAATATTTCCCACTGCAACCCAATGATAAGTTAAGGTGACCACTGTAAATCCTACAATGCATGTGACGTTTGCCTGAAAGCATAGCAACGCATAGTACATTAGGTCATTGTTAATCATCGTTATCAAAACTTGAATAGATCTCCAAGTGACCACAAATGTATAACAATTCGATCGTAATGTTTGATCGGATTTGTAATTTGATCTGCCCAATCGAAATTCATTTTTAATAATTGGCAATACATAAGCGAAATAAGCTATAAAATTATACGTTAATATTCCTAGCGTTGTTGATATACGAAAAGTATAATAGCTAAACCAACCACAAGCCAACAAGTATATTGGCCATGAAATGAATATTTTGTTCACACCAAAAAGAAGAGATACTGGAGAGTCATAGTGAATAAAGCTGTCTACACCTATTAATATTCCTATTCCACAACAAATGCAATAAATGGAGAAGGTTAATCGTTCTACAAAAATGTCTAACTTTACATCCTGCTTCCAGCTAAATTGCTGCTCAAAGTTTGAAAGAAACCTAAAAAAGCTGTTTATTAATTGAATGATTCGATTTGATCTTAAAACCAAAACACTATGACCAAAACAATAAAAAAGGGCAACACTCCATATTACCAGAGTGCATATAAATTGCTCAGTTTGACGAGATTTTTTCAAATTAAAAAGGATTGTTGGTAGTATTACTGCAATGTAACAGATAACCCATAACCACATGTGGAATGCACGACAATAGGACTTAAAGTCAACGTAAACGCTACCAGTTTGTCTGTTTATTGCAAACGGAATAGCGCCAAGACGATTCGAAAATGTAAAAAGACAACAATATGTACTCGCAAAGGTTTTACTGATCATTTTGACTTGCAATAGTAATCTGTTCAAATTATGAAAAATCAAAATGTGTAACCCTCAAGCTTATATGCTCTGTTGTGTCAGTAGACTAATATTTGTAGCAAATGTATTACATCGAACTGGAACGCACAAGCATTTATTATTAGAAGTAGTTTGAGCAACTATTGAGATCTCAAGGTCACTAAATACCAAGATCTCAAGGTTTTATGTACTTCCGTGAAATAGAATGCATGTAATTTTATTCAAAATAGTGCAACAACCACCGCAAATGTATATTTGACGGTTAAGAGAAATGTTTGACAGAGAAGGCATACAATTTACAAAATATAAGCCATAATTTTAAAGTCAGTTACAAATATAGAGAAATATTTAAATGCCAGTCGCCAATAGAAGTATTCCATGAAAATTCTGTTTACAAGAAATTATTCAAGTATTCGACGGAAACAGAGCCACCTATTATTCCACATCTTGAAAGTTCAAGGATAACTTTCTTACAGTAACGAGGACAACAGTCTAAACCCAACGTATTTGCAAGCAATGCATAACGTCGAAATGAAAACTAAGCAACTTATTTAACAGAGCTACAACCGGATATCTTAAAATACGAATATGAATGCAGACGTTCTGGATGTAAACTATAATTTATAGGATTTCATCACCCGTGAATGTCCAAAAATAATCTGCATAAACTTTTGTGTATTCATTTTGTCAAAATACAAACCCAGATAAAGTTGGAAAGAAAAAAGTTCCGCAAATTGAATTATTATAATTGAACGTGCTAATATTCTAGTTCTACGTTTACCATGTCTACATATTCTTGTGTTATATTTTAGCACATAACCTAATAACACATAGCCTTCCGAATATGATTCAAGTTTAAAATATCTTACATTTGCCATTTTATCAAGTTAAATTTCTTAAAAAGTGTCAATGTAGACTAAAATATCTCACCTTGAACAGTATAATTTTTCTCTCGCCTTCCCTACCACTCGCTAAAATCACTCACGTGCATAAGCATTTAGATTTTTGGGTCAAGTGGCATTTTAATAGATTAAAAGTTTGTAGCATATACTACGACATTACGTAAATTTCAATTTTGTAAATTGCAAAAATCCATACAAAAAATTTAACGGAGATATCAGCCATTTCGAAGATCCATTTGAAAAATCTCATCCAAGTTGTTTCAAGAGGTACGATGCAACTAAATTTTTAAATTCGGATTCTACTTGTTTAAACGTAAACGTCTTTAGCGTTTTAAATTGCACTGATTCAAAACTGTTCGTCAGTTTACTAAAATTTGATGAAAACAAGCGTCAGCAAATGGACAACTTGACAACAAATGTGGTACCGTATGGAACGGAATTTGACGGCTATAAATTTTATACTGTTCTGGGTTTACAGGAAAGCAAGCACGGCCAACATTTCAATTTACGAAAATTTCTAAAACCCTTTGAGTTAAAGGTATGGTTATATTTTTGTGGATGTATCGTTTTGATTGGTCTAATTTTAACATTTTCCAAGGTCCCACATAATAAAGCTTGGACGTGGCTGATTGGAGTCATCTTTGAACAAGGTTATAATTATATCAAGAAATCATGTTAATATTTTGTTGATATCCTTTTGGCTTTATGCTTCTATTTTTATGTAAAACTTTTATACATATTCATTGTATTCGAATTTGACAAAAGGATCGGAACCAACAAACCTACCTAAAATTCTGAGACATTTGTTCAATGACTCGAGTGGGTATGAAGAAGGAACCTTTGTTGGTACGGATACCAATGTACTAGTTTCATTAATGCAGCATCTATCATTTGTAAATAAATCAACTAGATTTGACGCCAAGATGAGTGAATTCGAATGGAAAATTTTGTCAAAACTTAAAATTATTGAAACATATACATGGAAGCCTGGGTTTTTAAAAATGTATTTAATACAAGGTGGATCGGTAATTTGTTCAACATTGATTAGAGTAAGTCTATACTCAAAGGATAGGCAACGATGCAAATCAGATTAAAGATTTGCTGCTGTTTATAATATTCATGGAGACCACCAATGAGTACCAAGATTGCTTAAAACTTGGCCTCGTTTATTTACACGACGAAAAGTTGTGGAAAATCCAAATCAGCCAGTATATTTTGCGTATCCTCTGTTTTGGACAATGTATGAGAAGCATTTCTTGTATAATAAATTTCAAATGACGATTGCAGGTTTAGTTGAATCTGGAATTAAGGACTTAATAAAACAACGTTTCCAAATATTCGAGCAACTGAAGAATATCAAAATTATTAATGAAACTGGTGGCTACAATATTACGTTTAGTTTGTTCACATTTTTATCGCAAACGGTCAAAGGACAAAGTATACAGGGTGAGTTGTTCGACGAGTTCAATAATACAAATATACACTTAACATACAAAATTAGGTTGTCGAACGTCAGTCTTGTCATTTGTTTTCATGGTTTGTTGTTGTTGATTTGTGTTGCAGTGGGTTTTTGGGAAGTCTTTGTTTCCGTAAAACTTACTGAATTTTCTGGTATAATAATCCGGCATTAAAATCCTTTCAAATTATTTATCTAAATTGTAATGTTTGTTGACAAATGTTTTTAAAATTAAGTATTATTCATTGTAAATTAGACATTTTGCGAACCAATTTCACAATACATAATTGGCATCAGTGTGCAATAATATAAGAGCAGTACAAAATAAATTAAAATTTTTATGGAGGATTATCAATCCAAATTTAGACACTGTTGTTCTTAGCCGTTTAAAAACAAAATACCATGTCAAATATATTCTCCTACTATGCACCATACCAAAATTAAACACCCAATTTTCTCGTTTTTTTATTGATGCCATTTACATTAAATCCCCTACTAGCTAAAATATGAATATAACATTTTAATATTATTGGTCTTTATGTTTTTTACACAAGTATTCCTTTGACGTGGTATATGAGCTTCTAGTTATGTCTTAGGCGCATCACTATGGCATTCGAGACATTGGAATGTCAATAACAAATACTTTAGCATGTTATCTGAAGAATAGTACTTCACAAAATTTGACAAGGTTTACAATCGTTCGAGACTTCAATAAAAAATAAATTTGTTGCAGAATTTATTTTATATGTTAAAATCAGGGTGCTTGGACAAGTTAAAAATACATACATACAATAAATGTCTACATTAATAATCCTTAATATATCACTAGAATATAGAGAAAAATGTAGTATTGTTCGCGGCGTTTATTTTAACATTGGATTTTACTGATTAATGTATGGTGTGTAATAATTTATTTGAAAATAAATGCCCCAAATAAAACTTACATCATAATCAAATTAATAGTTTGAAAAATATTGAAATTCACGAATACCAAAGGCGTCAAATTATCTACATATGGTAAAACGCCAAAACCAATTTTTAATGGAGGACAACTGCCATAAAACCGCTTCATCCAACGATTCCTTCTAACCTTCCATTTTTCCTTGAACGTGACCAATTGCTCTGTTGAACACTTGTTTACTTTTGCAGCCAAACCAAAAACGAATCCACTGAACAATACACTATCTCCACCCATCATAACGACTAATATCCATTGTAATACAGTTAACGTGCTACGCAGCTTTATAAATAAATACCAACTAAAAATTTGGACTACTGTCCCAATTAATTGGAAAACTGTCATTAAGCCTGTAGTAGAAAATATAACATTAAGAATTCGTTCGAAAATTTGGAGTTGTCTGTAAATTTGAATGGTTGATCGAGATGGATATTGTGCAATCAATGTTTTATTCACCGAGTTGCGGTAAAGCAGGATATACGACTTGAGACAGTGACAGGTTATCATAAAACCGTTAATTACTGAGAAGCAACAACTTCCCCCGAAAAAGGACCATGCACGAAAATTAGAGACGAAGAAAATGGCAGGATAATTAGTAATGTTGAATATACCGGTACTAATTGGTAGTTTAGGTTTAAGCCAGAAGTATGCTGGGCCAAGGAATGGAATCAGGATAGCGCTAATTATGTACAAATGCATAATGTACTTAACGGCTTGGTCGTAAAAAGTACGAGATGGTTTCCAAAAATGGCCTGTTAGTTAATTTGTCGTTCGTTTATTTTTAATTGCAATTAAAAATTGTCAGTTAATTACAAACTTACGATTATTTCGCCTTTCAAATTTTTCCATTTCTTTGATCATTTCCACAAAGAGATGTCGCTCTTGGAATAAAGCCACTTGAAGCATTACCCCAAAACTTATCACGAAAATGAAAAACACATTTTCAAGTTTTGTAACCATGGACATCGATTTCCAATTTGAGTGTAATTGAAAAATCATGTCGACAATTTGGATGGTCACCCAAAATATTCCAATTTTGAAAGTTTTAAGCTTTCTTTCAGAAGAAACTCTGATTATTGATTGTGCATTAGTCATTTTTCCTTTTTCGAATGGCACGCATCGAAAAAATTCCGCTACTTTTAACATACGGATGAAAATTGGAAGTGTGTATTGGGAATATAACATTTTAGTGAATTCAAAACTTTTAAGCGTGGTTTTTGAATACTTTTAAACTGCAGGGTATAAATGATAGCAGCGGAAAATGGAATGAGATGGAGAAAATAAATATTTGTATGGTCTATCCCTACGAATTCACAAAACTTTGAACGATGCTATGAAAGAATTGCTTGCGTTTACGAAACCCAATATAAAATGTACAGCACAATTCTAAATTTTCAGAAATTAGGAAACCGTAGTAAAGGAAAATAGATAAGGAGAAATATATTTAATATATTAGTAAAACAATCCTTTAGTGCATATCGTGAATCCAAAAACTATCAAAAAATAGAATTGATGTGACCTGGAAAACTTCAGGTTACCAAGAACAATTGTAATGTCCAAATGCAAAAAACACAACCTGTTTCTTCTGCAATGACTTATAAATAAAGCCCCAAATACGTAGAAATTGCAAAATCAATACAGTGTGTATATAAATTATAAAAACGAAGCGATTCACAACTAAAAAATGCTGCGCACACCTCCTTATCGGTAATTAGATAAAAACTGTTGATGCATTTTATGCGCATACTAAAAGGGTACATGCTACTTAGTTTGTAATCCTTATCTATCTCATTTGCATATTAAGAAAATAAAAAATACCGAACATGGAGAAAATCATCATGTTTACTTATTATAAAAACGTTCTCTTGTTTTTGGAAATATTTTTACTATTTCCATTTAAACGCCAAATTTTCAATAATTTTGAAAACAAACCATTAATAACAATTAAAAATTTCAAAATGCCGCGCGGAAAGACGCTTTCAGAACTGGAAGTTGGTAGAATTTTGGCATTTTATGAAACTGGAATGTCATTGCAACAAATTGCAACTAGAGTTGGCAGGTCAAAATCCGCCATTTATAATGTAATCAATTTGGGAGCTAATTATGACCAAAAACGAAGTGAAAGGGGTAGAAAACCAAAGTTAAGTGAGAGGGGTAAACGAGAAATTTGGAGACTGACGAGTACCGGCCAAAAATCTCTTCGAGAAATTCAAAGAGAAATTCCCGAAAACGTTTCATTACGCACTATCCACAGTGCTGTAAAAGAAGCTAGTCATCTTACCTGGACAAAAAGGGCTGTTTTACCAAAACTAACCCCACAGCATAAAGCTGCACGACTGGAGTTTGCCAAAACTCATCAAACTTGGAGTAAGGAGTGGCAAAAAGTTATTTTCTCAGACGAGAAAAAGTTTAATTTAGACGGACCTGACTCGTATGCATTTTACTGGCATGATCTGCGCAAAGAAAAACAGATTTTCTCAAGAAGACAGCAAGGTAATTTCATTTAAATTATTTTTAATTAGATTATGTGATTTTAATTAGTATGATATCTTCTAAACACTTATTTATTTATTCTAAATTATGATTTGTTCTAGGTGGTGGTTCAGTGATGGTGTGGGGAGCGTTTGGATATTTCGGCAAGTCGGAGTTACAACGGGTTGACCCTAAATCTGACTCAATTGCCTACCAGACCATTCTTAATAATGGTTTACTTGGCAATGGTACACGAATGGGCGGAAGAGGATGGATTTTCCAGCAGGATAACGCTGCTATTCATAATTCTGCATCGACTAGAGCTTGGCTTTCCTCAAAGAAAGTCCGAGTTTTACCTTGGCCGGCTCGTTCACCAGACCTGAACCCAATTGAAAATTTATGGGGCTACTTGGCACGACGAGTGTACGCGCATGGTCGTCAGTTTGCAACTGTTGCTGAGCTGCAGCGAGCAATTTTCGAAGAATGGGACGCGATACCACTGGACTACCTCCGAACCCTGACGGATTCTATGCCGAACCGTATTTTTAATACCATTCGTAACGGCGGTAGCTCCTCAGGCTACTAAACCATCTATTTTTCTTATTTGCTGCTTTTTACATGGTGTTGATATGAATTTAATCTAAAATTTGTATTCGTTTTTATAATTAGTAAACACTTACATTTTGGTCAATTTTTTTTACTATGTGTGTAAACTCAAGTAGTATTAGAATAAATTTAAGTTGACATAATATATATATGACCCCTATGTCTAGTTTTTATTTGCACCATAAATTAGTTAAAACATCTTTATGGTATCCGAAAAAAAATAGTTTCGTTAAAAATTTTGCATCGTTTTTATAAAAAGTATACACACTGTAGCTTCATTGCCGTTTGAGAATACAACATTGAGGACAGAAAATTTTACCTTACTGCATTTTCTAGCACAGTCTTATTTTCAACAATTAATTAAGCTAGTGAAGTTTCATATTAGGCAAAGTATGATTCCCATAGTTTTAGATACAAAGTCCATGCGCAAAACAAATCTAAGGCAGGGATTTGCTTACAGTTTGAAAATTAGAATGGTAGTATTTATTTTGCAACTGTATAATGCCTTTTCCTTACGGAGCCCAGATAAACCTTCGTAACTTTTCTGCATTTTTTCTTCAGCGTAACTTCCTAAACAAGTTCAAGTTGCTGTAAATGTACGTTTTGGCATATACTCTTGAGAATTCGAAGGTGGTTGCAATAAAATTTTAATGTATACCAAACGGCCTACAATGTAATTTATTTTTCTCCTTGTTTCAGTGCAATGAGAAAAAATATATTTGTATCATGGCATTGGACGACGGAAGCTTCTAGGAATGTGAGTAATGACACGAAACCTTAAGATTGAAGGGTGTGTATAGTAGATAAGCTAAATTTTTAAGTTGTATTACCCAGTAAATGAGCATGCTGATTTTTTTTTGAAAAAGAATGTGTGGCAATAAAGCTTTTTGAATAAATTGTATTGACATTTATTGTTATATGTAAGTCATTATTTTGACTTGTGATACTTGCAAGTTTTCAAATAATGTGTACATGCAATAATGATACAAAAGCAAAATTAGTTTAAAATTAAGTTAATAAACTGGAAAGAAAATTATATTTTAATACGCCCAGATCTGGCGCTATTTATACTCTACATGTGGAACAATATTGTTTTAAATTCAGTTTAGAAGAACACTAAGAGCGTATAACCTTTTAGTACCGCTCCGATCCAAACATGTAAGTAGTCAAATTATAGTCGTACTGTAGGTGTAGAATAAACATTCATATTTTATATTCATTTTTTTTGTAAAACAAACATGTGTGCTAGGGAAAATGCTGAAGTATGTAAACTTTATAACTGTGTAATATGGATTGCATTCCACATTACTTCATTTCTTGATACATCGTCGTACTTACAGACGTGTATCTGCTTTTTTGCTGAAATGAGTAGAATTTACTCTATACCCAGTAATTTTTATAACCACGTAAGCTGGTATTCGATGAGTAGATTTTAATGTACTTATCATATTTGCATTACTTAACAAAAGCCATAATTTGTATGGGTACTTGACCCAGACACGGTAAGGTAAAGTTTCTTATATAAGCATTTTAAATTGCATATACATCACACTCTTCTTCGTAATGGCATTATAAAACAACATATTTTGAACCAGGTATGTAAGTTTTAAGTTAATTAGACCAATATTCTAATATAAATCCTTTTAATGATTATATACATATTTGTATGAGCAAACACATTCTGGAAATTTTTCAAACGAACACATGCATAATGTTTCCACTCTCAACATATAATTTATTATATTTATCATCTCTTGTGACACTTACTGTCATTTCAAGAAATACAAATTGTGACATTGTAAATTACAACTCAAGTTTTAAACTTTTAAATTCGATTTCATTAGTTGATCTGAAGAATGGAAGTTTTGAATCTAAAATGGAACGAAGTAAAAAACGACATATCAAGAACTACTTAAAAGACAAGAAAATATCAAGTGTTTTAACCAGTTTGTCACCAGTTGCCAATTTATTTACTGTTCTTGAAAAGTTCACAGATTACAACTGCTTAACTGTAATAAATAATTTTAACGAAATTGACATCGCACCTTCAGGATTTTTACCTACAATTTTAAGAAGTTTTGAGCTCGGAATTGTCCATACAGAACTCAACAACACAAGCATTAGATATAGAAAGGTCAGACCTAACGATCACCATTACACTATTTTATGGGCTGTGCGGGAAAGTTTACAAAACTTCTCAAGGAGCAACTCTGTCAAGAAACAAATGGTAAATACAGAAGATATAAAGCACTTTTGCCCTACATCCAGATTATTTACTTCTCTGAACCCGCTTTTATATGATACTAATATCTGCGTGGTATTAAATCAGAAAAAGTTTTCATCAGCTTCCAAGCCATGGCAGTGCCAAATTCAAATAGAATTACTAATGCCTGAACACAGTTTCAAAATGGGTGAACCGACAAACATTTTTGACAATTTAAACGACCAATACAGCATAAATCCAATACCTAGCTCACGGCCAACTATAAACATTTTAATTCAGTTTAAGACAAGTGTATTGGAATACGGCAATTATTTACTGACTACATGGGTTTCAAGACAAAATCGAAAATTTAATACTGGTGCAATGAAAGTTGTCACAGATGTTCATATTTATGCTCGAAATAAATGCAATTCTAAATATAACCAAGCAAAGTTTGTATTTGAATGCGTTATAACAAGCATGAACCTCATTGAACCTTGTTTCAGTTGCGCTAAATTAGTTCGAGCGACTTCCTTAAACCATACAGATATTTCGTTTGAACATGTGATGCTTTTAGACAGTAACCGAGACAACGAACCCTTCCCAAGCTCCCTATTAGCAAATAACCTTGCAGATTCGGATGAACACTTTTCGTTCATAAGCCAAATAGTATATATTTTTGAAACTGAGCAAGCTATTATCAAAAATCCGCTAAAATCCTATCACAAGATGAGAGCCAAAAATCCAGATACTATCAATATGCTCGCTTTTGCGTACGCCTCTATCATTGACTTTTGCTTGGGAAACGTTTCACACAATGATATTCAAGGTATTGACCGTATGGATAAAATATACATGGCAATTGAGTACGGTCGTTTGGGGATCCTTCATGAGACATCATTTGAAAATGTATACGGAACGCTTAAATTCAGAAACACTTTGGGGTCACTTCGATTTGTCAGTTGTGGTCACAAAGGTTTAGATGAATTTGCAGTTTTACAATTTTTCTCCGTTTTTGACGACAATGTCTGGAAATGGATTGCAATCGATATAGCAATTATCTCATTTTTTATCTCGTATTTAGCTGGCAAAGCAGGGAGATCTATTTCGAGTGTTTGGTGCATGATGAAGCTACTACTAGAACAAGGAGACCCCTTTCCAATTAAACTAACCGATATGAAACATTTTAGGTTCATAATTTGTGCAACTTTGCTAGCCGGTGTGGTTATAAGTAATGCATTCAAGAGCAACAATGTTTATAATATTGTGTTGCCAAGACAACCTACTCCGTTTCAAACGTTGGACGATTTACTTTCTCACAACTTTACGATTTACAGTCGACTCCTAGCGTTTTATTATGATTCGTTTCAAGATAACCAGCTATTCTACAACTCAAAAGAAGTTCAAAATGAGTTTGGATCCATCCGAATTAGGACAAAAGGTCATACAGTTGTGGCTGCAAGAACTGAGGTTAGTTCGAAATACTTCACGTTTTTACAAGATCCAGATGGCTTAATAAGAAATGAAAAGTTGGATCGATATGAAAAACTTCGTAATGGAACCAGAGTGCACAATGGTATTTTGAAACTGTTACTAGAGCCATTCGAAATGTTTGGGCCGCTTTTGAGAGCTGGAATTCTAAGCAACCTCTTTAGAAAATTGTTCAATAAAGCGATTCGATTCGGATTTAAAAACAAAATTGCAGAAAGACAAAGGAAATTGATACTGGATGATCTGGTAAAATGTAACAAATCAGCTTGGATTTTGCCAGAATATACGGCACACAACTTATCAAGGGTTCTAAAAATGTTAGGAAAACATTCGGATGTTGGAACGAATGCTCTAACTCAACCATATTTCCTATTCAGCTTTTCTGGAATGGTACCCACATCCTTATACAAGAGAACTTCTTGGGTTTCTAACTCAGCTATAGTAGAATGGTGGCATAGGTTTATCAACAAAACACATGTGGTTAATACTAAAATAAACGAGCCTCCTCAAAAACCCAATATGTCAGGAAATATTCAACTTATATTTATTTTGCTTGGTAGTGGTCTCCTCGTGGCATTTGGTTGTTTGATATTTGAATTTACAAACAACATTTTTTATTTAATACGCAAATGTGGTGCTTTTGTTTATAGGATGTTTAGAAATTCTTATTTATGGACTGAAAAGATAATATTTATTTTGCATTACAAAACGGGGAAACTATGGGGGAAATATAAGTTTCAGAAAGGTAGACAGTTATTGTGCTTACTAAAGAAACTTAATCCCGTTGTTTATAAATTTCATTTCATTCGTGAAAAAATAAGGCATTCAACAAATAGTGAAGAAAAGCATTCCATCTAAAAAATATGATATACGACTAAGTAAACCATATGCAAGAGATTTATTATCTTGTGAACTGAATTTAATATTTTTCAAGGTAACCTACACATTTTGTGGACAAGCTTCATAACGTATATTAGTATGAAAGTTAAATAAGAGTAATGCAGAATAATGATTACATTTTAGTGGATTTTTAATTCAAATTTATAAATTGTTGCTTTAAGTCATTTAAACCAATAATATTGTTAATTATATGCGTATGCTAATCAAGATACTTATATAAACATATTTTTTGACAAGTGACAAGAATTTTCATGGCATGGGAACTGCGGACTTCCTGTAATGTTAGACGCCTTTCAGTATGCCGTTTGTGACGTTGAATTTTCCGTGCGCCGGGATTTTACACAATTTTATTTACAAAAGACATATATGGCATAACGGATAGATGACAAAATTTTAATATGACACAAAAGACAATATGACACGAAACTTTGTTACATAATCTGAAAATACAGAGTTTATTGCGTTGTTATATACTTTCACAAAAAGTAGTAAAGTTAATCAGTTATAAAAACCAATATTCAGGTGTAAATAGTATGTAAATAATCTATTGCTTCTATTGTGCCTTTGTAAAATTGCTTTTATTACAACTGCAAACACTACACCTTCAAAAAAAACCAACTAATTAAAAGATTTTTGTCAATGTCAACGAACTGTAAAGAGATTCATTTTCAATTAAAATATATCGGCAAAACACATGCATTTTTTCATGAAATATTTTTGTGTAAAATCCTAGTTTTGTCTTTTTTGAAATTGTGTCATCTATCCGTTTTGTCTTAATTTTTTGTTATTTTGGTATTTTGTCATATTGTTTTATGTAAAATCCCCTAAGACCGAAAGTTCCATTACACAAACTAGATCATGGCTTCTGAAGACTAGTAGGCTTCGCAATTTGTGGCCATATTTACAAGCGTTTTTCTAATTAAATAAAACGTTTAATTTGTGGTAGAATATTAAAATAAACATAGATGTCTGGCTGAGTTAAAATATAGGAGTTAAATGTTGTTAGATTAATGTGTTTTCGTAAAGTTTAAGTGCATACGTGGAGAAAATAAAAAACCCGATAAAACGGTCGCTTACCATGCCGTCTGTGTGTACAGTAAAACTAATATATTCGAATACATTCTGCTACTTAGTATGATGTTGACTTGGACCTCACATTATGTTTTAAATGTAGCTGTGAAGAATATAGAATTAAATCTATAAAATGTTTTAGTAGTAAGAAGTATTATTATAAGAAGGTGGTTTTGGTAGGTAGTTAAAAATATTTATTTATTTTGTTGGTGCCCGCCGCGTAGCGGCCCTCCCCCGACCAACGGCCGGATGTGTGGGTGGAGAATAAAATGGATGTATATAGTGTACATATGGGTGTTGGTTCATATTTCCCTCAAAACTCCAGCGCCTCCACCTCCGAAACGTGCAAAAAATCTCCTCCAGCTCCGCATGAAATGTACATATGTACACTTACAACCGTTGTAGCTACTGCCGCTGTAGTGGTTGTTGTTGCCGTAGAGCTCATAGAACATAAGACTCATGAATTGTTTGTACAGGGGCATTTTGAATATCACACAAAATATTACTCGACTGAATGAATTGAATGTTGAATGGTAGATTTAAAAAGCAACAGGTAGAGCTTGCTGAGTTAAAAATGAAAACCGGTGGTATTTTCTATGCATTAAAATAGCAATGCTTTTCAGTGGGACATGATCGTCATGATCACAAACTTGTTTGCAGCTGCAAAAACTACATGCTGCTAGATATGCAAAAGGTTGAGCTTGAAATTACATCATTGTTATGACGAGTTTACTGCAAAGTGAATGGCATGGCAGCAAGGCGAAATAAACTGTACATTTAATATGTGTGCATTGTTGTGTGGTGTTAAAATATATGCAAAAGCTGGGGAAATGGATTAATTTGCATTACCCCACGTTAAACCGTTTTTAGTAACAGTCTTTTATTAATATTAAATGCAATTATCAAGTTAAATAGTGTCAAAGGTCAAACCGAATTTTTTGAAATATGATTGTTAAACGTGGCAGTCACTGGTCCACCAAAACTGACCTGAGCATGCAAAGAACGGTCTGGGTCGGTCGGGGTCAGTCAGTGACCAAAATTAAAATAAATGTGTATTTAAAATACATAACAAAAGATGCATTTGGTATTTGATGGTATTCAATGGTATTCACGTCACAACCATTGAATTCCAACATATACCATGACCAAAACGGGTCGTTTTTGACAAAACGCAGTAAACATTACGCAGTTTTGTGCAAGAATGGAAATTATATTACGATTATATTATATTGTATGACGCATTCCAAATAAAAATTTGAATAAAATTGCAAAAGTTACTGCTGTTGGTATCCAAATGGCATCGAATTGATGGAATCTCTTGCCCAAACTCGCTTAAAATCTTGAACAGCCAAAACTCTTTTCTTTACCCTTTTCAGAGTAACATTTTCCCTGACTGCTTTCAAGGAATAATACTCGGCACAAAATTTGTCATCTTCTTTTAGCGCAGAGAGATAAAATGAAAATGGGCAAACTGAATTCTTTGGGGCCCCCTTTATAACCACCAAATTTGCACTGCATTTTATGCACAAGTCTGCTCCATTTTCATCAGTTTCCGACCTACAATGTCTGCAAAGGGTGCGGATCGCATAATTCTTGCTCTTTAACTTTATAAATTCCAATGATAGCTCATGATCCAGTCTGAGCAAGCCAATGTTTTCTCGATTATCGGTCGAGTAAAGTGGATTCGAAGGATCCAAGTTTGAAAAGTCAAACAATTCCCTCAAATTGTTCAAGTCGGCAATAAATGAGCCCTGCTCATCACTGACTTGTGCGACTATACTATCAGTTTCCCCGGCCGCTATATAAA
>JAQFZH010002787.1:0-15479 GCA_034695485.1 Entomobrya nivalis | reverse complement strand
TATGCATGATTATATTGATAATGATGATAACTCGATGACCAGTGGTCGTCACGTCAGAGTAGCCCATCATTACTACTATACTCTACTAATTCTCAGAAAAAAACAAAATGCCGGACAAACGAAACCAAATCCAACTAATTGGAAACAAACCCAATACATTTTGGATATTGATTTCTATGTCGTTCAAAATTACCACAGATTTTCGGCATTTTTGCAATTCATGTCAACGGCAAAATATGCTTTATTCACTAATGTCCCTTTAGTCTTTCAATGGGTTTATTTAAGCATGCACGGATTAATTGCAAATAATAAATCGTAGGTACAACATAATCTTAATGTGTATACACAATTTATTCATAAATTAAACGAGATTCAAATCAAGATATTTTTACAGTTTTTAGTGACTGGCAACACACAAAAAATTACCACACTCGTAATTAACAAAGCTTACTAGCAAACCGAAAATACTTACAGACTTGCTTATTATTTGATAACAGAGAAAAGGTGTAAGACATTATGACAAATTCACAAAATTCTATTCATACACACATACATATATATTATTGAACTAAAGACCACGGAATGCCGCAATAATATACTAATTTGACATTAATATAATACTATACTATAACTAATTTGAGAATATGCTTGATTTGAATTCATAATTCCACAATCAGACAGCTTCGTTGAAAATATGTTCTGAACCATCTTTTAGAAAGTCTATTATCCTCCTCCAGGTTTAGACCGAACATTGCCTTGATTGACATCTAAAAAAATAATTAGTAAATAATTAGTTATAAATTTACAACTAGTTCAAACTAGTTATTATTGGTTCACACTTTAGAAACTTCACTTACCGGATCCATTGTTTTGCCTTTCAGAACCACCCTTTTCAAGAAGCCTTCTGTGCTCTTCAGAGGTTTTAATTTTGGGAACTCTTTTACAAGGGTCACTTTTTAATCTAGTGGCGGCTAGAGCCTGTGTCACTAGCGCAATAAGTACCATGGTTAATATAACCACTCGTTTTTTTTAGAACAAAAATCGTACAAAGAAGTTGTCATCCAAAAACAATAATTTTCTTTTAAGTCAACAGAGAGTTCACTTTGAAATGATAACGTTTTTCCACTTGCCTTGTATTTATATAGGATCTACTACTTTACTTTGATTCCCAACAAGAAAAGCTTCCACAACAGTCGCGTCGTGTGAACAAGCGTGAAAAAGTGAAAACTGAAATAGTTGTTTTTGTACATTTCTCAAGACAAAAAGTATTGTCAATAGTATCGATTACCAATTACCACACCTAATAAAGGATTTTCTATTAATGACTTTGTATTTTGTCTGAAAAAATTAAACACCTCACCTAATGCAATAAAAAAGGCATGTTTTTAAATGTGCACCAATTTCAAACATGCGTCCTTTTTAATCCCCAATTTCCCCGATTTTTGTGCATACGTTTTTAGCAACGTGATTTTTCATCATATTATTAATGATCTGGTTTTATCTGATTCATATTTTAGGTGGTACATTGCACTGGCTTATATTTAATAAATATCAAAGCTTACATTGAGTGAGTGATTGATATAGAATCCTAAATGGAACCAGATCTAATCAGCATTCATGTAAAAGTGATTTAGATCGTACACCGTTATGGCTTTGTATCTACGTTCCAATATGTATGCTTTCAAATATATATACAAGCAACATAACATGTTGTGAGCTTGAAAGATAATTAAATTCTTATCATTATCTTTTGAGGGTTAAAGGATAAGCATGTTGAGATTTCCGTACAAATATATGATTGAGTTTTTTTTAAATATGGGTCATAATAAAATTATTTAGGACTTTATTGGTTAGTAGTGGATTTATATCGATATTTGTAAATATTTGTAATACGAGTTACCCTTCACATATGACATTAATTTTTTCAAATTCAGTATTAAATCCAATGGTCATACATATTTTTTTTTGTGTAAATCACAATTATTTTAATCCCACTCCAAATATCCAGAGTTAACATGATAACTTCCTCTAGCCTGTTCTGGAATATGAGGCCCAATGCTTATTGCATCATTTCCACACTCAAAAATGCAATCTTTGCAGTGACAAGCAGCACCTTTACATGGGCATGCTTTTACAGTTGTATTTGTCAACGCAAAGTTATACAACTTCCAGGAGTAGGAATGATTGTTACAGCCAGTTGACCCTGGAGCACCATCCTCTTCACAAGGTTGTAGTTCACCACCATTTGGATAAATTGTAATGTCTCCAGTAGCCGGATAAATATCACCAAAGGTCTGTCTAGATGTATGGTAAATTTCTACGACTGAGGCGTCCCCAATTTGAAGACGAATATCTTCTTCCATGTTAGTTAATTGAACTGTCCCGACACCACACAAAAAAATTAAATGCATTTCTGAGTAAAATTATGTTTAAAAATGCAAATAAATTTGTAAAAGTTACAAGCTGGGTCCAGGCCTACTATTCTTCCAATTTCGGAACCATACATAAGCTTAGCTGACCGTCCAGAGGATCCAGCAGCTGAATTGAATAAAAAAAATTGAATGAAAAATGATTTTTTTGAACCTTGTCGTTTTTAAATATATCTTGTACTAAAATACTATGAAAATTACCATGACAACCTAAACTGTGACTAAGTACGGTTATGTTACCAAACTCAATCTGCTTGTGAGCCCTTAAAAATTCATAAAACTGGGCCAAGTGATCCCCGGCTGTGGGTATGGTGAAAATGGCGGTAGCATAAGACAAAATAATATCAATGGCCTCCTTCACCGGAAATTGTCCGCCATTGTACGAATTCCAGTCAACTAGAATCAAATTGGCGTCTGGTAAACCTGCAAAGGCTATAAAAGAAGAGTGTAAAGCACATTGCATTTTTTTTATTCAAGTATTTATGCTAAAAATATAAAGTTTACTTACCATTTTTGGTTTGTGTATTCATGTAGCTTGTATAGTCACTTCTAAAACCATCCAAAAGAATGTACGTTTTTGTTGCTGGTTTTAAACCGGATGCTTGGAGGGAGTCAGTATCGTTAAAATGAATTTCCACGCTTACGTCAGGTGATCTGTATATATTAAAATTTAATAAAGGAAAAATATGGTGAAATAAGTTGTTAGCAAATTTTATAAATATATATTGTTCTTATAACTCACGGATAATAGTGATACTTTAAAAGATGCTCCTCTGCTGCTACTTGTTGGTTTAATTTTGCTAAACTTACGGTTGCTAGACAAGTGAAGAAGATAAGTGCAAGTTGCACTTTAGCTTTTAACAGCTCAACCATTTTAAACAAATGTTTTATTTTGTGAGGTGTACTTTTTCTGTAAAACTATACAGTTGAAGCCTAGTTTCAAGTTTGACTGATCCCATTTCATTCCAGGTGGCATAGTATTTATACGATTTTATTTTATAAATATTACAGACAACCGTAATCAACGTATTAGTCACTTATTCATGTGTTTTTATTTGGGTTGATTGATTAGTAGTAAAGCAGATTATTCTTTTGTGCATCGTAATTTCGTTAACACACGCTTTATGAATTACGGACTGTGAGTCATTGTTACGTATGTAAGTCGCATGCTTCTCTAAAATGCCGTATGCTTATCTAAAATGTAGTTATTAGTATTGAAGCATCTGAATATGGCACACTACTAATTTCAACGTGACTTTACATTTTGTTTGTCATTTATTTATTCCTAACTTCTGTCGTTCAGCTTTAATAGCAAATCTTTACGAAAATGAATAACATGCTATCATATTGTCTCAATTTGAGTACTGGATTATATGAGTCCACTGGATTTTTGCAATTATGTAACTACTTGAGATTACATATGTTGTATGCATGTTGCAAAATTTTGTGTTTGTTTCCATTTATTTAAGAACCCTACTATATATTTTGTAATCGCTTGATTTGTCCCATTAGTATATTAGGACTGATAAAATAAAAATGCCTGTAAATAATTGTTGACATGTTTAATAGTTTTTATTTTTAATATTTATGACAGCAATAGGATAATCTTTTAGGAATAAAAAAATCTATTCTTAAAACTTTAATTAGAACAAATACGTTTTCAGGTGAGAGTTATTCATGCCAATTTATACTTAACTATACCTTAAACTAAAAAAATATGTCAAAACTAAACTACTATATATCCATGAAAATTGTGGTTTTCAGAATCAAATATTGCAAACATATGCGATTCGTATGCAAACATATAAGTAGTTTAATTCAAGAGTATCACTTACATCAAAAAGTTCTTGTTCTAGTATGCACAAATTAATTATAAAAATTGGGTCATTTGTACAACATGTATAATGTTATTATTTATACAATAATTTTATTCAGAAATTAGTTCAGCTTTGACAAAATAAATTATAGGATTTTATATCTAGCAGTGTTTCATATATTTATTTTATTTTAATAACTAACGATAAAAAATTCACACTTAATCCATACAAGTTACTACCAAAATAGGAAAATTCACGAAATAATATATTTATTTTTAAATATATTTACAATCGATTTTGTTTTTGTAATTTCTATCTCACATAAACACAATATCATTTCTTCATGAATAGAACAACTACCAGAAAGGAAGTTATTTGAAAAATATAAATGTTTTAAATCCATGACTTCTCAATGTACTTGTTGGATAAATTCTTCTAATCCATTTTTTTTAGTACGATTTGTAACCTTCCAAAGGTTTAGCCAAATTAAGATAGTGTGGACCTCCAGCAGAAAGATTTAAAGATGTATAATGAACTACTAAATAAACTCGTTTTAAATATATTATATTTTCACACTTAAAGTTATCTACTTACTTGATCCCATTTTATCTCTTTCAGAACTTACATTCCTAGTTGTGAATCGACAGAGTGAAAACTACGAAATGATAAAAATTGTAATTTATCCTCTGTTTATATACAATCCATCATATAACCTTGCAACGTGCAGAATGTGAAAACACAATATTTGTTTTGTGATATATATTTTTTGTAAGATGAAATTGTAAACAAAAGTATCAATTACTACTTTTATTGTAGGTTTCCTCAGGTAATGATATTACACTTTGTGTGAAAATAATATGAAATGTCTCAAATGATGCAATAAGTGGCATGTTGTTACATTGTGCATCAATGTCAAACATGCGTTTTTGATAAATTCCCGTTCATCTCGTTTTTAAGGGATACGTTTAAAAAACGGGAATTAGATTTTTGTGATATTAGAGATGATCTAGTCTTATCTTCGTTGATTTCTTTAGAAGTATCTTTTACTCAATATTTTAATAACTTTTGACAATTGGCAACGTTTCTTCCAAATAAATTGAATTTGAGAAACCGTTACAGGTCCATAGCAAAATTGATTTGATGTTGGAGTTATTGCTAAAATAGCGTCGCCATTAATTTATCTAGATGGTAATTTATAAATTCTGACGGAAGCATGTCAACCGCATTCTTTCATTTATTCATCTCGATGTAAAATGTAAGTGCTGAGGATTAGAACAATTAGTGGACAAACAAACTACAGTTCATTCAAGAAATTATTAAGTAAATTGCTTTATTGTCAAATTTGTAATCTTTAAATTCCACAGTCATATATTTTTCATAGAACGTGAATTCAAATTTGTGTCTCATTTATTCTTTTTAATTCCACTCAAAATATCTCGCATTTACATCATAACTTCCTCTCGCCTGTTCTGAAATGTGAGGCGCGATGCGTTTTGCTTTATCACCACATTCAAAAATGCTATCTTCACGATAACAAGCAGCCCCTTAACATAGACAGGATAAATGGTAATGTATCCAATAGCAGGATATATATCAATAACGGACTGTCTAGCTGTACGGTAAATTTCTACGACAGAAGCATCGCCCACTTGTAAAAGAAGATCTTGTTCCAACTCAGTAAATTTCACTGCCAAATAAAAAAATATATATCAGAGTCGAATTAGCTTTGAAAAATTGTTTAAAATTTAGCATAAAAAACTTAAAAGCTTGATCCATGCCTTCGATTCTTCCGATTTGGGAGCCATACATATTCTTGACTGCCAGGCCAGCTGTGCCACTAGCTAGATGATTTTTTTTAACTTTGTTGTAATTAAATAAGCTTTTATTTGTCTTTAGAATGCTATGCATATTACCATGGCAACCAAAACTGTGACTCAGTCTTGTCATGTCACTAAACTCGATCTGCTTGTGAGCCCTTAAAAACTCTAAAAACTGGGCAAAGTGATCCCCTGCCGTGGGTACGCTAAAAATGGCAGTAAAATAGGCAAGAATAAAATCAATCACTTCCTTAGTCGGGTATTGATTACCGTTGTAAAAACTCCAGTCAACTAGAATCCGATTTGAGTCTGGTAAACCTACGAAAGCTAAGGGGGAAAAGTGAATAGAATTTACTACGAACCTTTAATCGTTTGAGCTTAATATCTTAAAATTATCAATTTATTGTGGTCTGGTAATGATGCAAATGCTGTTAAAAACCAAATAATATCAGTTATAAATTTAGCAACATAATTTCATAATAAATATTTTAAAGTGAGTATATATTTTAAAGGATAACTTACTGTTTTCCGGTTGTGTATTCAAATAGCTTACGAGATACTATCTAATAAAATTCTGGTTTTTGTTACTGGCTTGGGATTGGTGTTATTTAAAAAATATGATCTTATCAAATCAAAGTTAACATTTGTGAACGTGTGCAAAAAACAGTGAGAGGCAGACTGTATTCCAATATTGTCATCGATGAGTGTTGGTTAATAAGTATCAATGTATTGATACTTACTGAATTCACTAAGGATGTCTATCCGTCCATCCGCGCGATAACTCACAAACCCTTTGACCTCAATTTTAGTTTGTGGGTAACTTGGGGCAAGGCTGCTATTGATTTTCAGCCCCCTAAGTCAAAGGTCAACCCCACAAATGACTCCGAATTACTTAACACTTGACCCCAAATGACCCCAAATAATACTACATTGGTACTTCTTTATAGAATTACAATGCTCTGGTTTGTAAGGTGATACATCCAACTTTTTTTGTTTTCTAGCACGTGATTTTGATGTAATCAATTCAAAAAGTAGTATTCATGAGAATCAAACAGTATTTGTCTGCATAGTCCTGAGTTTGTAAAAATGCAGTTTGTTAGCTCTACAAAATTGCGTACCAAAATATTTGAGAAAACTGAAGTGACGTCAACTGATGGAGTGACTGTGATTTGCTACTGGTGTAACATTTATGACGGTAGTTCAAAAACATTACATGGGATAGTCGATATCAATCAAATCGGTGTAATCGGTTTATAACACAAACATCAGCATATAATATGTAATGTTAGCAATATGTATGTATGCTAATAAGGTAGATAGTACAACATGACGAGCATACAAAAAACTATTATCAACCAAAATCATATAATGCCTTGTCATTTTTTACAAGTTTATTGCGAAAAAAAATATTGGTATGAATTTATTAGGCATTCTTGTGCTTGACATAAGTTATATGTTAATTATATACGTAATAATTACTTTTAATTTTGGGATTTGCTTATGGCGAGGATGGGGAAAAAATTGGTGAGTTATTGAAGTTTTAATCCCTTTCTTGAAAAACACACCTATTATGTAGTATTTCAGTTAAATATTCCCTACTAAAGTTTTCATCATTTGGTCTTCCTTGTCTTTTGAGTAAAGTGAGCCATTATTTGATATTATTTGGCTCAGCGGTTGAGTTGAACATATTAAAATATTTAGGATATGAAGTGATGCATAAATGTAATGTAATACTCATGATAACCAAATCAACCAAAAGCCATAATCAAGTTGTTATCTATCAGCAAATTTTAGTTTCAGTATATAATAAATATATTGGTTTATCAGACATTTTTTTATAAATCGAAAGGTTTTACTTTATACAAGAGTATCATTGAACTTTACAGTTCATCATTTTACAAACAATGAGGACATAAATAAAGCCACAAGAAACAAGTCACCTTGAATTATTGGATTGAGCAGACAACATGCAACAAAAAAACATCAGCAAAAGATTTAAAACCAAATTTATTACATATGGTAACATAATTCGAGATAAAGGCAATATATTAAAGTAAACCCTAAATAAATTGTATAAACTTGTTTTCTTCATGATAAAAAACAATGGCTTGAATCCCAAGTTTTATGTAAAAACAAAGATAAATTAACTATAATATTAGTTTCGTAGTAGTATTTTTACAACTGTTTTGCTTTATATCAAATACATAATTGAAAACAAATTTAACTGTAATTATATAGTTATATTTTAAGAAACCATAAGTAACCGTAATTTTTTAATACTTAATACTACTGATAATAGCCCTTAACTATTTAAACATATACTTGACTTAGCAGATATATTCATGCATTAGTATTGTCTCGTTGCTTGTTTATCTTAAGCTTTAAATGATCCCGAATTTTCAGGCAGGTCAACATTTCGTGTTTGCAGGGAGTGCATATCATGTACTCAAGTGGATTTCGGTTGTACTTGTCCAACAAATTAACACTTATTGCATTACTTTCTGTTAAGTATTCAACTCCAAAATAACTATGCCGTTTTGCAGCCAAATGAAGTAATGATGCACCATCACTATGGTTTTTTTGATCAATGTCTCCGCAATTGTCTCGAATTGCATTAGCAAAACTCTTAATTAAACTAGGATGACACGTACGCCCTAAATTTATGTTTAGTAACAAACCTTTTAAAGCCAATGTCATGTACTTTTGTTCACTAAATAGATTTTTTTGAGCTTTCTCAAGTTCTGGGCGCTCATCCTTAGTCAATCCGTCTAAACACAATTGAATGACAAGATCCATTGGTGTTATTAGGTTGTTATTTGGAATGGCTATACTAGCACCGTGTTGTATGAGGAAGGAAACTATTTTGTGCTGATTATTAAACTCCAAGTCTAAATGCTGATAACGGCTAATACGACTGCTTTGATCAGAACTTGCAGTTGAAATTGTACCTAAAAACCGTCTTTTTACTGGAATGGATGTTGGGTTGGAATGAGCTTGAGGGTTGGCTTGCGACAAATTGGCTTCGTTTTGACTAGCCTTATATTCATGAAAATGCAATTCATGTTTAAGGCACACGTGTAATGGTGTATTACCCTCATCATCTTGCAAATTGACAGTAATATAAATATCACCCGGCAAGTCTGGTGGTGGTTTTTCAACTTTGTCAGTCTGCTTTAATCCTTTGTAGCAAGAGTCCTGACATACAGAAAACTCGTCAAGTATGTCACGTAAATTGTTGTAAAGAAGTTTTAATTGTAAATAGTCTTCTTCTGAGTTATACACACCCTCTTTACGAACGTAAAATTGAGCGAGTTTGCTGCGTATTCGTTCAAAGTTGTAAGGTAGGTTGTCAACGTTGTACATAATATGCTCAAAATGATAACGTAAATCAGTGTCGTCGTTAATGATGTTACTGTGAAAATCGTCAAGTTGGTCCTTAAACTCTTCAAGATGATAGGATAGATGTTTAAAGTAAAAATTGTCGGGATCAAGGTTAGATGGTGGGTGCGATAGGCATTCCTTTCGTTGCATGTTAAGATTAAGTCCTTCAGTGACAAAGAACTGTACTGCTTCAAAGTTTAAAAATACTGCTGAAGTATGAAGAATAGTCTCTCCAAAACACTTTGGTGTGAAAGTGGCTCCTAGTTTAATAAGCTTTTTTAAAGTTTTTCCTCCACGTTGGCCAGAAACTGCCTTATACAGTATACTACTTCCTCGAAAATCTACAAAATCAAAGTTGATACCCAACTGGTGGAACCAGTCAAATGTTTTATCTAACAAGTCCATTGAAGATACAGCAATATCTATCGCCCTCCAATTCAGGTGGTTATATTCTATTAAGTGACGTCCAATGTTGAGCCCAACTTTATGGAGCTCTACCAATGCGTCATGATATTTTTCTGGGGTCATGTCATTGTCATAATGTCCCGCTGCTAGTAAATGCAACATGTTTTCTCCGTAATTATTGGTGCTCAAAACATGCCAATCTGGATTTAGCTCATGTTTAATTTTAATATAGCTGACAAGAAGCCGAAGATGTATTTTCTCTAAGCAAATACCAATGCAAGCTGGATTTTCGTTAATTAGGTAGGGAAATTTTGATTTAAACAGCCGTAAAATGTTTTCCTTTTTGATAAGCACAACCGATGAATCATTTATGCTATTAAGTAAACAAAATTGTAGCAGATATCTAAAGCTGTAGTCAAGTGAACAAAAGTTTTCACTATCTCGCTCCAACAAGTGCTTTGTGAGTTTATCGTTTCCAGCTTCGACTGCACAATGTAATGGCGTTAACACTCGACTTAAGTTGTCAAGTATCGAACATTTGCTCTCACAGATACCATTGTATGGTTTGCTAACCGAAAAGTATAAAGAGAAAAGATTGATATTTACAATAATATCAACCCGTTGGTCTTTTTCGTCAACTGAACTCACTTGAGAAGGAACTACAACAGAAATATTGAGAAATAAAGGTTTCGGATTTGCAGAACTGGTTTCTAAACTTTCAACGATAGATGAATCAGAATCAACAGAACTGGCATACGTAACGAACGTAGGACTACTGGGGTATCGTGGGCTAGTCCCCACAGAATTCATTTCCAAATGGCTAATATTTAAATTAGCAATGCTTATAGGAAGAAGGTTTTGGGGATTCAGTGGAGTGCCTTCAAAGTTATTTTCAGATGAGAAACCCATACCGTCTATGTAATGTAAAATGTCAGGATTAGGTTCACTGTTAAAAATTGTGCGTAAAACATCTAAAATTAGCGACTGAACAATGTCTAGATTTGGAAGAGCTAACGTTTCTCCAAAATAACAGTCAGTGGATGAGTGAATACGTTCTTCACCCTTAAAACCATCTTCGTTATATTTTTCAATCTCATGAAAAGACATTTCCGCCATCCAATATTTTGTTATTGGCTTGTCTGCGTGGCACAAGTTTACCAAGTCATAAATCTTTTCCGCAAGCTCAAATGATGAAAATCGCGATGCTAAATATACAAGTGAAGGTAATTCATGTTCCGGGAGTGTTCGGATAAAGTTTCTCATGACAAAGTTTTGTGGAAAAAAGGTTGTCAAAGCTTTTATCAGAGGATAACCTATATGATAATAATTGGCCCTTGTGGCGGCAATGAGACGATCCCAAGCCTTTTTTGCCAGTTTATTGCCTGGCGTGAAAGACTGAAAAATTTCAATTATTTTTCTAAAATCGATTGGTGTTTTGTCTAAAGTATACGTGACAGAACGTTCATTTTCATTGTCATATTTAAACCTATTCACTAAAGCAAAATTGAGAAAAAAACAGACGTTGGGATATTTGAATTGTAAATGTGGAATTACGTATTGATGAGAACCCACTTCGGATAGCTTTGAATTTGATGGGCGAACCGAGAGAACTGTTCGAACTAGAGACATGTATATATTTAACCGAGACTCAGACTGTTGTATACTGCTCAGTATATGCAACATTGAATGCGCTACAAGATATTCGGCGATGGTTCTGTGCACAAATCGCAGTGGATCAGTTGCGCCACCATGCTCTAATAGTCCATAATTTAGCAGATCTTGAGCATTAAAATGTAAATTATTGGTGAACAAGCCATCTAAATCCTTTATCTCAGGAAATATTGTTTGCAGAGCTAATTCTAAGTGCTTTAAAAAAGCAAGGTGACATTGGTCACTAGTGTCGTTACTGCTGATTTGAAACCGTTTTAGAATATAATTGGTGAACACTTTGTCAATCGTAATGTCGTTAATTGTTCGCAAGAGTTTTTCCCCGTCTTGTTTCTTTTTTGTTTCTTTCTCGTATATCTTTGCCAAAAGATTACAAAGTAAAGGAAACCCTATAATATCTTTTTGGTCATCTGTCAGCAAAAGTCGTTTATGAAATCTTTCAATGCATTTCTTAGCCAATACTCGCATTTCCTCGTCCCCTCCCCAATAGTTTGTGAGTAGTGTCTCTTGATCATTCGTGCTAAATTGCTGTATTGTATAAGCTAATACGTTCATAATGTCTTCTATTGCATGAACATACTGAGGTCGTGTAGTAACCCATAATGTGACACTTACCGGAAATACTTTGGTTTGACTAAAATACTCAAGTACATATTTGGACTCCTCCACCAGTTCATCTTCCAGCTCATCAAATCCATCAAACATTAGATGGATCCTGGTCTCCAACAAGTGGCACTCCTTTAAAACGTCTTGGTGGGCTGTGAAAAGGCAGCGCACAAATTCTCTTCCAATATAAAAATTTGAGCAGGATTGAAGAAAAGCCTTTAGTAGCGACGACTCCCTCGTGTTGGACTGATCCTGAGACTGGGTCCCCATGTCAGTGTTAACAGCCCTATGCGTAGCAACATAGTTACTCATTGTGAAATATTGTACGTAACATCTAGATTTGTCATCTTCTGAAGTATGTTTCATCAATTCGTTTCCACATTTGGCTAACAAACATGATTTTCCCATTCCTGGAGAGTCTGCAATGCACACACGATTCGGGACGTTGCTTTTACAAGACGATGATGATCCATAAAGAAACTCTTCTGAAAAATGGTCTTGAATTTTATGAACAAAGTTCTGAATCAAATGAATCGAGCCTATCGTTCTCATCCAGTAAAGCTTAAAGTCTTTGGCTCCCTCCTCGTGGTTTGCCCTTATGCATTCAAGAAGATGAATTGATCTATTGCCGGATTTCTGGACTAGCTCTTCAAAGTCTTCTTCGCAGTCTAGTAATATACAGTTTACCGTTAACTCCGGACGTTTTAATTGTGAAGTCGAGCAATCACGTCTGCCGTCACCGTATGTATCCACCAATGATCCCAAATGGTATAAGTGCAGGTCGTCCCCACGAAAAACAAAAATATCATCGAATTCTGAATTTTTTGTGATCCCAATTACTTCATTTGATAATCTATGCCTTGACACTATACGTCTAGGAATATATTTCTCTGGAACCTGAGGCAAATTTCCACTTGCAATTTCAGGCTCTGTGTTGCTTAGGAGCAGTAGTAAAAATTCTGTCTCTAGATTATCCAGTAACTCGCACCGATCTTTAGATTTTAGTTTACACAATGTGCTCACAAACGACGACAGCTTCTGTATTCGTCCTTGAAATCGAATGTTTCTATGAAGAATTTTGTTTTTCCATAAAGGTGATAAGCAAGACCAACTAATTGTATCAGTTATCACCGTAAAACCGTCAAAACCTACCGCACCATTGGACGCCACTATTATCAAGCATTTGCCGCCCACAATTAAATGAACCCACTCCCCATTGTTCTCAAGGACGCCTTTTTTGGCATCATGACATTTTAGGTTACTGCAATTTGTAAGGTTAATGTTTTTATTGGCTTTTTCTTTGTGGTGCTCCCGAATTCGGATGAGAGAGTAGGCGATGCTTTTGGAAAGTAAGACACATCCCATTGTGTGCTCACTGTTGTAAATAAACGTATTGAGCTCTCTTGACAGACCATTAAAAATTCTGGAAGAAAACTGTGGTGTTGAAATGTGTTGAGACAATAATAACGCAGCACCGGTTTGGTTTACGGATTGTAGGGCTTTGATCAAAACCGCAAAGGCACCTGTGCGAGTGACAAGCAAATCTAACAGATGTTTCGTTTGTTCGCTCGGGGTTGCTTTTGATTGCTGTTGGTAAAATGAAACGACTGAATGAATCTAACTTGAAACACAAAATAAAAGTCTTAATTTTGACTTACAATGGATTCCAAATCTGACTGGGACAGTATTTTTCTTTCCTTAAAAACGGCAAGTAAATTTGTAGTTACCACTATTAATTCTAGTAGTGTTGATAAGTTTTGCTCAATATACTCTCTTTCTCGTTTATCCATTTTGGTGGCGAATATGCATCGTATGTTGTATGATGTATTGAAAAGTTGGGATTGAATTGTTTTTCTAATTTCCACTCCTTTTATACTATTGTTTTTGGAAGGTATGCAAATAATATAAGTTGAATAATGTTTAGATTAAATCGGGTCTTTTGTGAATTTTTTGGTCATGTTTTATTTTAAGATTGTGCTTATCAGTTATTTGCCATTGATAACAAACATCCCAGTATACTTTTCACTTGAAAAAATGTATTTTTTCCAGAAAAAAATCAATGTGAACATAGTTCAAACGAGTTGAAACTTGAACAAATGTTTTCAACAAATATCACTGATATGTGATAAGAGCTGAACTTAACTTGAGTTTTTTTTATACAATCACTTGGATTTTAACATTAGTCATTTTGCTTTCACGGAAACCCATATAAACACTAAATTAAACTTTTCATGAAATCATCTTCTTATTTGTCTATTATTGTTATATCGATATCATCTTGACATATGCTTACGATAAAAATTACATTATTGTCATGTTAGTCAGGATGTTTGTTAAAAAGTCAATGTGCTGTTAAGTTCTATACAAAAAATCAATGAAATTGTCAATTATCGATTGGTACCAGATACGATCTGTTATGCTTGGAATTTCGCAAGCTAATTGCTATAAACTTTTATTTACTCTTTTAAATGAAATAGCATTTTATCATGTTAGTCATGTTAAATATCTTTCGAAGGCACTTTTCATGGTTAACCAGAACGATCCTCAATATTGTTACTGTACTATTACTACGAGAAAAATTGAAAGATTTTTGTCAATGTTGTATGCAAAATGTTGGCTAAAAACTCATAAGGGAAAGAAAAAGAGTATTGATGTAATGAATTATTAACTACCGATTTGAGTAGCTAGGTAGTTATTGATTTCACTATCCTGTCTGTCAGTGTGTGTGTGAGTGTCTGTGAACACGATTTCTCAAAAACTGCACAACCGACCACCGATTGACACCAAACTTGGCACATGGACACCTTAGGTCAAGACCTTCTATGGGATTGATTTTCAGACCCAGGGGTTAAACCTTGCCTGAGATATGGGGGTCACAAGATCAAATGCATTTTAAAGGGCAATTTTTTATGGGCGATTCATATGCATAATCATCATTTGATTAAAATGGTGTGCATTTCAGACCTCAATATCGCCCCTGACTCGATATATGGGGGTCACATGCATTTTAAATGGCAATATTTTAATTGAGTAAGACATTTTTTGGTTGAAGAGGTTTAAATGAATTTTTTAAACTCTAGCTTTCGAAGACTTTCCGTCCACTTTTTCAATAGTGAGAACAATTAAAAAATTGCAATTCACAAGATCTTAGTTAATAAATTATGTATATAAAAAATAAAATGATTAAATAATTAATAGTCTATCCAATCCATTGCCAGAGGTAACCACGGGCCAATATCATATCCAGTGTTACGATTCATGTTGTCGGCATATTTTTGAAGGGAAAAACGTTTTCTAGCTAATAAAATGACTACTTTTCCACGCTATTTTACGTCAGAATTTCTAAAAGTCAAAAA
>JAQFZH010002786.1:0-15481 GCA_034695485.1 Entomobrya nivalis | reverse complement strand
ATGCATATGTGCATTTTCTCATTCTTCTTTTCATATCGCTTCAATCTTATTAGTATTATTGTACTTTCATTCACACTATAAAAGAATTGCTAGCATATTGATACTATTTTTATAGCATTTTATCATCGAGCTGCGGCGTTCTCTTAGATCCTGTCACGGCAAGGTTTTGAGCATCTTTCTTTGGCCTACATATTTCAAAAGGTTGGTAGTAGTTTCGTATGAAGAACTGAGTAGAACTGGAAATAACCAACCAATAAGAACAAGAGAGAAAATGGGTATTCCGGAAGGACTTGTTATCCAAAAACAAACTTGTAAAGCGAAAATTCATGTAGACTGAATTTTAATGCATATAACATAACTTGTGCTATACCTACTTTTTTCTTTCTTTTCTGTTTACTAACAACGAAGCTGTCGGTCGCTGTGCATATCTGACTCACGATCAGCTTGATTTTTATTACGTATTTACGCCTACTACTTTAATAACATTTTGGGTTCCTCGACTCTTGCGTATCCACTTGTGCCAGCCAGGGTGCATTTGGTCATTGGTGTTGGTCATTGGTGTGTTACCTCTACCTGTGCTTTTGTTACATTATAACATGGCTATTATGATGGCTATTATAACATAAAAGTAGTAGCAAAGCCATAGCCACCACGAAAGCAAAACAAAAGTCACAAGGTTATAGCCTATAGTCAAATATAGACTAGTTCAACGCTGGGAAAATGGCAATGTAATAATTTGTAGTAACTACACTTGTGAGAGTTGTTTCCCAGCTAAGTGCGATGGGATATTAGATGAATGTTTTCCTAGCTTCGCCCACAAAACATAATACGATGAACGATCAGCTACAAATTATATCGCGATCAAGTGTACTCTCCCCTCCCCCAGTCACTCGTCTCTTGAAACAATATGTTATCTTTATGTACATATGAATGTATGTCGGTATCTGGTATCGGGGCTCAATGAAAGTTTGTTTTGCAAGTTGTTTGTTACATGGGAAGCCTTACTAATCTAACCTCTCGGCAAGGCATGTGTTTTCTGCTTTTATGAGCATTATCTACGCTTGTTAATCATCTAACGTGGCGTGGCAAGAAGTCAAGTTTTAGTCTATTTTGAAAAGAAAGTTTTATCCATAATAAATCCTTGCTTACAACGGGAACCCTAATTATTTTACTGAAAAATTACAGTGTGCATAAAACTAATCCTGACATCCGCATCCCACATGTGCCATGTTTCATGAAAGCTTTTATTTGAAGAGAATGGTTGAAATGCATACGTCATTGAAATGCAAACATATGAAACTCGATGTAAAATTGTTAACTTGATAACTACCATGCAGACTAGACCATCTCGCCATTCGTTCTCAAAGCCATTAATTTATTTCTGCTTTAATGTGTGTACTTGACTCTACGATGAACATGCAAACCTGTATACAATGTATACAAAGTACAATATGCAATCATCATCGCCAACACCATCAGCAGGAGGAAAATGTTATGTCTTTGAACTTTCTCCTTCAATAAAAATTGACGTACATATATTTTCTCCTTGTCACTCATGCAACGATGCTATCTGAGCTACCTGTATTGTCTTTCTTCTCATTATTCGTGCTGTATTGTTCTTCAGTATTGGTTTGCTCATTTAGGCGTGATATTGAATGCGAATTCAATGATGAGGTTTTTGATGATGATGATGTATAAGCTATTGTCTTCTTTTCTCTTCTAGGTATATTGCGTTGGTGGAATAAAATGATAATGATGATGTTTGCATTGCTGTCCATCCCTATAAAATGAGTCCTTGCATCGGCTGCATTCAAGCAGTCGGAAATTCAAGGATGAAAGATGCACAAGAAAATCTCTTCTCCTCCTCTTCCTCATATGTACTCTTACTTTTCATATAACAAAATGGAAAAGGTCTATATAAAGTGCATGATCATCATCATCAGCACAGCATCATCCACACGCTACATCACCCTTACGACTGCACATGATATAATGTGACAGGTAACAAGTCTATGTAACATGGTCCCTTGATATTACAACTTGTCATGCTTTTTTATGCAGAAAAAGTTGTGAAAGCTAGAAAGAAAAAAATATTATTCTCAACTTACACGTTGTGCTCCCCTCCATTTCAATAATACACGAGCATTCATTTGTATTTTCCCGATTGTTAAAGGGTCTCACCCTCACCGCAACTTTCACCGAAGACATGATGAATAACTAATTAAATTTCTCTGTACAAAAAAACCCACACACTTCACTAGCAAAATGGACTAAATTATTAATCCTCAAATTATTTCAATCACCGCATTAAATTTACAACTTGTATTACAACTTTATAATTAAAAATTAGCAGGGTACACATTAAATCCCTTAAATTTAGTTTAACAGTTGCACAAATGTACACAGAATTCAAATGCTTTTTACATTACATTTTTACACAATTTTTCCACTATTCACACAAACACACATACAAAAACTATTATCTCTCAAATTATTCGGAAACAGCAAGAGAGAAAAAAAATATCACTTTTCTTTCATTCTTTCTCTCTAAATTTTTTTACAAGTAGGCTATGTATTATGTACAAATTGAACAGACATACAGACAGAGAGAAAGAAGACCTAAGCTGGGGCTACTCCTAGAGACAGAACAGACTGATTCACCACCACCACCAAACACAGTTGAACCACCATCAGTTGAAAACGGTGGTGATACATTCAAACATTCCATACACTAAACTTACATTTAATGTATTGCTCCTGCTGTTTTTCTACTATTGAGGAAGTAATAGTAGAACAAGAGGAAAAATCTTTTTATTATATGTATACGCATTTGTATTTGTACAATGGTGAAAATGAATCCTATACTAAAAACTGCTGTTGTGCTCTGTGCTGTAATGGGTGCTTCTTTCTTTCTTTTCTGTTTGTAATTCTGGAGTAGTGTTTTGTAGTTGCTACTGACTGACTGTGTGTGTGACTGCTGGGTTGACTGGATATATAGAGAAAATGTAAAAGAGTAATCCTGCTCCTGCTGCTGGAGGAACTGGATATCACATCACCTGAAATTGAGTGCATAAGAGCATTGAGCATTGATATAAGTGTAAGTAATGCTGTGTGATGATGAGAGAGAGAGAGAGTCAACATGAGAGAGAGAGGTGGTTGCTGTGCTGTCACTCCCTATGTGTGTATGTGTGTATGTGTGCGGGAAATCCTCCCACAATTGGATGCGCAGAATCATAGTGAAAGTTTTTGCTAAAAAATTCCCATCGGAAGCTATGCAAGATAGGCAGGGAGAGAGAGAGTGTGTGTGTGAGTGTGAATACATTTTTTAAGCTTTATATGCAAAGAGTGCAGCCAGAGAGCCAGACTACAGACTAGACTTCCATCTATACAATCATGCACACATTCAATTAGGCATACAAAACTAAACCAAAACCAATATACAAAAAAATGTACGTGGTATTGGTGTAAATATGGCTTATTCCATTCCTATACTCTCTCCCTAGTATGTTTGGTACATTTTGGTGTGTGTGCTTTGTGCATAAGATGTGTTTTATCACATGAGTTTCTGGAGTTCTATGTTTTTGTCCTCAATAAAAATGTACATTAAGCGTTTTTTTCTTCTTTCTTTTTCCTGCTGATGTAATGTATGACTGACTACTGACTTGACTACTTATGGCTATTTTCAATTTTCGCTATCCATTCCCTATTTTTTGCTTGTCTTCCTATTGTTACTGTTTTACTTGCACTTATTCCAGCTACCTCATGCTTTCGAGCCTTATAATAATAATGAGTTGGACTAAACCATCATTTTTTCCCCTTCTGATCCGTTTGCACTGATATTGTAATTCTGCAATAGTGGCAAATGGCAATCCTTATTTCTCTGCTGTTGTCTAATGATACATATGGATGAAGTGGGGAAAACTGACTGACTACTCGAAAGCTGCTGCTGTTCGTTTCGTTCCATATAAAAAACATTGGCGTGGTTCTTTTTAGTTCTCCAGGTTGCTATAAATGGATCGCTTTCCCTTCTGCCATTTTTTACTTGTCTGAGATTTGCTACATTTTTTGCAAAAGCGAAAATACGATGATAAATGGTTATGTAGAAAAATTGCTACTAGATAAAAATTATTTATGGGGAAGATGACTATAGAGCAAGATCATGTGCATGTATCCACCAAAGTTTTATCAGACTTACCTTTCCATTGCCATTTTTACTGATCTATGTCTACTAATCTGCGAAAAACTTTTCCTACAAGGCAATGGTGATGGTACTAATGAGCAAAAAAATGGCTAAACGAAAGATACGATGCGACGACGACGACGACAACTAAGTGGTATCAACTTATCACTGCAATGGGACTTGGAATTGTAATGCATGACATGTTCATTTCACAAATCCATTACAAGAAGTCTACCTCCATCACCTAAACTTTGCGGAGAAAATTTGTATGCATGGTAGAATTGAAGCCAAAATTTCAATGGCACTTTATTAATTACACCACTAGAGTCATGAGTTTTTGTTGGTTCAAAAGCGTGTTTTGAATCAGGTTTGAATGAAGGTGAAAGTGAAAGCAAAGCAGTGTTATGAATTGTGCAATTTTTTTTGTAATAATTAATTAAGCTGGCATACTCATACAGTCATACAATTTTCCCATTTCATAATCCCATCCCAAATGACTGTTAATAGGCTTGGTGTGCAAAATAATGATTAATGACTTTTTGCGAAGCGAAATGGAATACAAATAATATTCTTTCTGTCGCGCTTTTTTTCGGTTTGCTACCAGAGACATAATTATTCGCTTGGTGAAATCCATAAAATGGTGCATAACTTGTAAACTTATTCAAGCAGATCAACTGCGGTAATGTTGGTCGTCTCGTGGTGTGGTCTGCAGAAAAAAATGGCAAGCACGGCAAGCAGTGAACCATATAGTGCAAAAAAGCAAAATCAAAAAATAGATGGAAATGTAAAGGCAGCCAAGCCTGAAAATAAATATAGTATGTTGAGATGTCAAGTAATGTGAAGCTTTAGTGAAAGGAGAAGAAGGGAAGGGTGAGCGAGTGAGTGAGCCAAGTAGTAAAAGAACGGTCGGGTCGATGTTTTTTTAGGGGATGTGGTTGGATGACTCATCCATCATCATCATGATCGCACAATGGCTATACAAATAGGGAAAGTCATTTCTTTCACATTTACAAGAGCAACACCATTTAGTAAAGCGTGTATATATACCAAAATAGCATTGAATTTTTGCTGTTTCTTGTGCTTGCGTCCATGCAGAAAAAAAGAGAACAGCAGGCAAGAGGCGATGTAGAGAAAAGGCTGTACAAAGAAAGAGGAAATGAAGCAGCGCTACATTGACATTGGCACATGCTACTTTTCACAGAGAAAACTTATTTGATGCGGAGGAAATTCATTTCCTGCTTTCTATTTAGAGAATTTCTGGTCATCATGATTTTTGGTCCATGCAATTTCATCACACAGAAAGTAAATAGCCAACCAAACCAATGAAGCGGAAGTAAGGAAATATTGATGTTACAATATAATGAATGGTCGAGGCAATAATTAAATGTAACAGACAGTGAAATTGGAAAATTGTCAAGTACGTTCTCATAATGTGAAATCTTTTCATCGTTTAATTAAACGCTGTCATATTTTCCTTGTCAGATTGTACCATTACTTTGGTAAAGGAGATAAAAATTAACTAAGACGATCAAGACTCTGAGTTGATAGACGAAAATGATGAAGATGACGAGATGCTTTTACGGAATACAATTGCAATGAACGTAGTACATAGTTGTAACGTAACAGTAACACTAAGGTGTTAGGAAAGATGAAACAAAGTATTCTAATTTCTACATACATGCATGTACTTCACCGAATGGGCAAAGTGAAACCCCGCCAACTTCAAGCCTCATCTTCTCAAAGGGCAGAATAACACTGCAGCACTTTTGAGCACAAAACAAACTGATAATTCCTGCATGATACATAATGATTCTAGTCAAACTGTCATTAAATTTAATTAACTAAGAGTTCCATGGATTATAGTTAATTAATTGCCTCCAGATTTGTACTTTGGCAAAGGCTTACTATAAAATACTGCTGTTCAAATTAAGAAAACGTTGGGTTGGATTTTTGAGACAAGTTGAGTCATTGTTGCCGATTGCATCAGATTTTTGTTTATGAGCAAGTTTGAAAACAAAAATCATATGATTTAGGGAAATAGTGAAAATGCATGAAATTCTTTACATGAAAAAGTTAAATGATCAAAAAAGCATAAAATGTGATGCAGTGTTCTAGTTCTATATTCTTAACTGTTGTTAATTAGATTGTTGAAACGTAAACAAAATCATACTACTTAAAAATGTACAAAGTTTAGTCTATTCTCATGTTAGTGCACTAATGTACATTAACGTTTTAACTTTAAGAGAAGTTAAAAAGTTAGGAAGTAAAAAGTATTTAAATTCCAAGTAAAGATGTGGCGTGTTAGTAATAAAAGTAGGTCGCTGCAATGCGCTAGAATAATTGTTAGTTCTAATTCAGGAGGTCAGTTTGGAAGTGATAGAGGAACTGTTGTTCAAATACCACGTAGAGAATTTGCTATTTTGGTGGCTAGAGCGATTAAGGGAGTCTTGAAGCTGAGATATTTGGTCCTTGGAGGTGCCGCGGCTGGAGGAATTAGTCTTCATCAGGTAAGCTTTATTGAAAATGCTTGAAAATCGCTAATTGTCAATCAATGAGTGCTGATGCTGATGATTAATTAATTGTTTGTATTCATTCAACCTTTAGTCATACACATCATGGAAAGATAACCTACCAGACATGACTTGGCTTCAGGACATGCTTCCCCCACCAGAGAAAATTGACGCTTGGCAGGGCTCCGTCATGGAATTCAAAAACAAATTCAAGGATTTTGAAATTGATCCGAAATATACGGAAGCTGGGAGAAATCGAATACAAAGTCTAAAGGAATGGTTGGACGAGAGACTTGAACAAGCGATTAAGGCTACAGAGGAAGAAGAAAATAATCCAAATGAAGCAGTAATAGTCCAGCAGGCTGAACCTGGAAAGGCCACAAATATTTTACAGCGGATGTCAGCAGGTAAAATTAAATACACATTATTCTTACACATAACATTCCAATTGTTAGCTTCTCAACGCTGAGATAATATTTTTCGCTTGTCGCAGCCTCAATGAGTATGAAAATTCATGGTTAGTGAAACAAAAAATCAGTTTATTTGTTTCCCCTGCTCTGCTCCCCCTGCAATTGTTCAGAAAACTGTTATTCATCTGATGATGCGACTGCGACGCAAATTAAGGTATAGTTGGTCCGTTTTTTTTTCAGGTTTTAATTGGTGTTTGTTTCTTTATTCTAATATTTTTAGCTGCGGAAGCTCAGTCTTCAATGTTTGGTGGAAAAAGCAAAACAGAAAAAATTGGTTAGTTAGTTCGACATAACATTCAAGTAACAAAGTACATATAAGCTGTTACTGAAATACTCATAATATGACTAACTATTTCTTGTACAAAACCATTTCAGATTCCTTATATAGTCGTGTAGAGCAGCTACAAGAGGAATTAATAAAAGTACAGCTGAAGTATCAGAAAGAAATTGAAAAATTAGAAAAGGACAATAAGGAGCTTAGAAAGCAGTTGTTGTTGAAGGGAAAAGATACATTGATCAAAAGAAACGTCAAGGTACATTATATATTCTACCGTTGCGTACTCTTAAATGTTGTGAACCCATTATTATAGTCCATATAATATGTATGCTTGATTTTTTTTGTTAGAAATCTTTAATTGATCTTTACACTGACGTCCTTGATGAGTTATCGGAATTCGATTCCTCATACAGAGCTGCAGATCATCTTCCTCGAGTAGTTGTAGTTGGTGACCAATCCTCTGGGAAAACCAGCGTGTTGGAAATGATTGCTAGGGCTAGGATATTTCCTCGTGGAGCTGGTGAAATGATGACCAGAGCACCAGTAAAAGTTACCTTGAGTGAAGGACCTTATCACGTTGCCCAGTTTAAAGATTCTTCTAGAGAATTCGACCTCTCCAAAGACAGCGATCTTGTGGACTTGCGGAGAGAGGTGGAGCTGCGTATGATGAACAGTGTCAGAGAAGGTAGCACTGTATCCGACAAAGTAATTAGTATGACAGTTAGGGGACCTGGCCTCTCCCGCATGGTACTCGTTGATTTACCCGGTGTGATCTCAACTCAGACCATGGACATGGCTGAGGACACGAAAGAATCTATAATGAAAATGAGTCGGATGTACATGTCCAATCCAAATGCAATAATTCTCTGTATTCAAGACGGCTCTGTAGATGCTGAACGTAGCAATGTCACAGATCTTGTTTCCCAAATGGATCCACAAGGAAAGCGTACAATTTTTGTGCTTACCAAAGTTGACTTGGCTGAAGAGAATCTTCAAAATCCTGACAGAATCAAGAAAATTTTAGCTGGTCAACTATTTCCAATGAAGGCCTTAGGATACTTTGCAGTGGTTACTGGGCGTGGTAACACTAATGATTCCATTGATGCTATCAAAAATTACGAAAATGAGTTTTTTAAGAGATCAAGATTATTTAAGGCAGTAGGATCAACGCATGTCACTACTAAAAATCTCTCATTTGCTGTTAGCGAATGTTTCTGGAAAATGGTCCGTGAAACAGTGGAGCAACAAGCAGATGGATTCAAAGCAATGAGATTCAATTTGGAAACTGAATGGAAAAATAATTTTCCACGGCTTAGGGAACTAGATCGGGATGAACTTTTTGAGAAGGCCAGAGGTGAAATTCTAGATGAAGTTGTTAACCTATCCCAAGTTTCTGCCAAAGAGTGGGAGGAGTCAATTACTAGGAAATTATGGGAAAGCATGAGCCTTCACGTGTTTGAGACCATATTTCTTCCAGCCGCTCAATCTGGTTCTGCAAACACTTTTAATACAACAGTAGACATTAGATTGAAGCAATGGGCTGAACAGCAGTTGCCCATAAAATGTGTTGAAGTGGGCTGGGAAGTACTCAAGCAAAAGTTTATCCAGTTTTTGGACAAGGCGAAAAGCTCAAAGAATCACGACGACATTTTCGATACATTCAAGGCAGCAGTTGTGGAAACTGCTTTGCAAAGACATGAATGGGAGGATAAAGCACCAGACGTTTTACGGGTTATTCAGTTGAACACACTAGAAGATAGGTCAGTTCATGATAAGCACCAGTGGGATAACGCTTTAAGATTTTTAGAAGAAAGCTTAAAGGATAGACTGACCTCATCAGAAAACTTGATGTACGACATTGTTGGACCTGGAAGCCTTGAGAAATGGTTTAAATGGAAATATTCCACAGACGAGCAGAAACATTGTGCCTCCGTTAAGACTGAAGCTGAGCATTTGCTTTCGCACACTCAAAAACATTCTCCAATGCTAAGTCAAGAAGAAATGACGGTGATAAGGAAGAACTTGGAGAGTAAAGGGATCAAGGTGGACAATGAACTGATAAAAAAGACGTGGTTCCCAGTTTACAGAAAATATTTCCTTAGTAAAAGCCTAAACAAAGCGTTCGAGTGTAGGAAAGGATACTGGATGTACTCGAAAGGGGTGGAGGGGGAAATGGACTGTAACGAAGTTGTCCTTTTCTGGAGGATACAGCAAATGCTTAAAGTTACCGCAAACGCATTAAGACAACAAGTAGTCAATAGGGAAGCCAGAAGATTAGAAAAAGAAATAAAAGAGGTACTGGAGGAGTTTGGCCAAGATAAGCAAAAACTAATACAATTACTAACTGGAAAGCGTGTCCAACTAGCAGAAGATTTAAGTAAGAATATTTTTATTCTTATAAATCGTTACAAATTTTGTAATGCCCTTCAAACATACAACAATACAAATATTTAATTTACTTTTTTAATGTTTTTTTACAGAACGTGTGCGACAGATCCAGGAAAAATTAGAAGAATTTATTCAAGCCTTAAATACGGAAAAATAGTTCACCTTTCCTTAATTAAATAAAAATTAAATAAATACGTATTTAACAAAACATCCTTTGAAGTCAAGTTCGTATTTTCAAAAAAAAAACATTGCATTTATCGTTCATAATGTAATATTTTGTCATGCTCTTTGTGATAGACCACTTACGCCATACACATTTCAACTTAAGTTATGTTTTCTATCACTGCACTGCTAAGGAGTGGTTGTAAATTCATCAAATACTGTTCCAATTGTGACTTTGACTCGACAAATACACAGTACATAGCTATGAATGAATCGTATTAATCGAATGTCTGTAAAATAAAGTTTACTTTGTGTTGTTGATCGATGCATTCTCAACTAATGGTTAAATAAAATGAAAACATTCTTGTTGAAAGTTCATCATTCTTCCGATTCAATGCATGTTATGATTTCATGTAGAATGGTCAAGCGAGTATTGCAATTGCAGACCCCATTATTTTGGGAAATAGACAAATATAGACGGGGCAACGTGAGACTACGGTCTAGTAAGGTGACATTTCATTTGTCAAAATAAAAAGTTAGTACTTTTGTAATAATAATCATTTATTTCGGTAAAGTAATATAGTTCATATACATGGATTTGTAACACAATATTTTCGGTTTAAAGGTAACAATAAATTTTGATCCAGAAGGAGAGTATAGATAATTTCGTGACAAGATAATCTACAGAGAAATTACACTCCTCAAAAATTTAGACTTTCTCCTCCAATAAACTCTGCTTCTTTTCATACAAACATACCTCTGATAAGTTTTTTTAAATTGGATGATGAGACAATAAATACTGCTGCATAGTTTGTATGTACAATTTTTTACAAATTTTTTCCTGTGGTACACATTGTATATCTCAAAAAAAAATCCCAATAAGATAAATTCTTTCCATTTTTTTCGTCATAAAAATTGATATTATATCTTAAGCTTCTTTGCTTTACAAACAACCATGAATTTTGGTTCCCTTTAAAATATGATGACAATTGACACACCTTGTTAACTCATCATGTAAATTTTTGTATTTACGTATGTAGGTAGCTAAATTACATGAGGTATATTCTAAAAAATACGAAATACCAGCTATTTTATTTGGCTACTCACAACTTGGCTTTAGCTTTGCTATTGGACTAGATACTTGACGTTGACACATGGAATGAATGACTAGAGGTAATACATATTAAACTGGAAAAATTAGCCTGCGATTTTTAAAAACTGTAATTTTCTTTACAGCTCTCTGCAAACAAAAAAATTTCATTACTCGTTATACCTTTTGTGCTAACCTTTGCTCTTTTTAACCCGTCTGTACTCTGTACTCCCTAAAAGTATCTAAAAATAATTTTATTTAGAAAACCTATTGATTTTCCTATTGCGTTATAAAGTATAAAAAAAGAATATTTTGCCATGCAAAACTTGAGTACACATGCAAATTATGTATGCATCTATAATATAGGCTTAAACTATATTAAATATATATCTCATGAATATCTCAGGGCGATCATGACATTTTAATTAATTAATTTTGTTTTGCTAATTATAATTAACTTTCATCAAACGTGCGAAGCATCTATTCGTAAAAAAATTAGGTTGAACCATTGAAATAGGCTAAGTTGAAAGTAATAACAATTCATTATCTTCAAACTTCTGTGTGACTATATGGTTAAGACGAGTAAAAAATACCTTGACCTAAACTTAAAACTGAGGTGGTTTGTTGAATGACAGTGATCTGTTGTTGGATAATATATGTAATGTATTATATTAATATTATGGTCATCGATAATCGATCCTAAAATCTATGTTTCAATAATTTCTTCAGAAATTAAATAGTTTACTTCTTAGATATAACTTTTAATAGTAGTACTCCTATAAAATATAATATACTTCCTTTTTAAGTGATTGTACAATACACGACGACGACATCTTCCACCTCACAGACCTCATTTCATTTTTATATTTACGTTCGTTCACAGCTTATCTAGAGGAGCCAGTGCTTGCTTTTTAAAGTTAAAGAGTATTTTTTTAAACGCACTATAAAATTTGCATAGTTTTGTTGATTTGTTTTTGATTTATAAGATTTTATCATGCTTATAAATGTAGCGGAAGTTGCATAGTTAGTGTTGCATCAATCAAGATCGAGCAAGGAAAGCTTCCATCATTGAAACATGATATAAAATGACATAAGCTGTCCTTATTGGACCTTGACTGATTTTTAAGAATATATATTGTGACGTGTTTCATTTTTTCAGTGTATTTCGTACGAAATATCGCGGAATACTTTTTTATCGGAGATCTATTATATATATCGTGATGAGAGTTTTAAATGAGATGCAATTATGGTATGTTAGTTTTTTATGTATATAAACTGGAAAATACTCCATTTCTTGTTTCTTTTTTTTCTCTTGGTTTATGCAATGATACAGCTCTTTTTTGAAGATTTGGGATTGTTGTGGTCAGTTCCGTGACTTCGTATGATTCTGACGATTTGATGAAAGCAGTCGTCAACCGACACTGGAGGATCTTTAGCACTGGTCTCAATATAGGGGATATTTAATTTTCGACTTAACTCCAAGCCTTGCTCTTCCGTCACTTTTCTCAAATGAACGAGATCGACTTTATTGGCGACTAGAAGCATTGGGTAAGACTCGCGATCCTTGACACGGAGAATTTGGATGTAAAAATGCATTATATTTTCAAAACTTTGACTATCCGTCACAGAGTAGACGAGTAGAAAACCGTCTCCTTTTCTCATGTACTGTTCTCTCATGGCTGAAAACTCTTCTTGTCCTGCGGTATCCAGAACTGTTTATAAAAAAGAAAACGCAGGTTTTAAAAAATTGGCATGGGGCATTTATTTATAAATTCAATATGTATATTTGAAAGTTACCATCAAGGACACATAAAACCCCATCCACATCTGTGTGCTGAATGTAAGAATCCTCAATGGTGGGATCATAATCAGTAACGAACATCTTCTGGAAAAACTGAATGGTTAACGCTGACTTTCCAACACCACCATCCCCCACCACAACGAGTTTGTAAACCGGCAACGATTCATTGTGATTTGGACGCCCCGTCATTTTGAACGAATGTAATACCTATAATTACAACAAACATTTAATTATTGCTAATGAATCACAAATTATTATTTTTTAAATGTAAATGTAATATTTTCTTCTTTTTTTTACCTATTTTCTGTTGAAACCTTGTAAAAAATTGATTTTATTCAATTAAAACATTGATTAGTCAAAATCATTGCTGCTCTTGATGTAAAAAAGTGTAAAAAATTTGCGCATATTGCCACTTGAGTATTTTGTAGTACTTTCACCACCTCTCAAGAGTGAGTGAAGAGAAAGAGCAAATATTATTTTATTTGTTATATGGCACTACTTTCTTCTTGCCTCTGCTGCCTGTCACCAAGTTGAAACTTGAGTGATTGAACATTGAGCAGTCGTTCCTTTGCTTGTTCTTGTTCTTTTTCTCTTTTTGCCTGCTGGCAGTTCTCTTTTGAGACCTTGTTTTTTGTCACTCATGACAAATCGAAGGTACGGGTGTAGTTCAGTTTAGCCTGGCCTGACTATATATAGCTCAGCTCTTTCGGTTCGGTAGCTATGTCTATGTGTGTGCGATATGCGCTTATGGCTCTCTTTCAGCTTTCTCTTTTTTTCAGCGTCCCTTTTTCGCCTAAAGCTTTTAGTAAATAATAATATTATAAAAAGAAAATTGTTTATAACTATCCGACTATTATGCTACCATCAGTATACACTTCTCCTCTTTCCTTCCCTACAACCCCATGTTATAGGAACCAGCCAAGCCAAAACCCAATACATCCATACACTTCATATCCTATCATGAGTATGAGAGATGTTCGCTGCTGTGCTGTAACTGAATTTTCACAACGACGATACACACTCAATTTTACTTAAAATATTGGAATAGCCCAACCGAACCGAAGAGAATGGTGAACAGTGTTCAGTGGGAATGGGTTGTTCATATAGTTCATCATCTCATTGTAAGGTAAAAGGTTGCACTAATGCAAACCACCAAGAAAAAGATTTTGATTAGAATGGAAATATGTGGAAGAATACTCATTAAATTTGGGAAATGAGTTGATAATTTGAAAAAATGTATGTGAGAAAGTTACATAATATTGAACGCATACTTTCACTATAATATTGGCATGATAGCATAAATGCATAAGATAGATATATATTCACATTACATACACACACGTATTTTCTCTGAATCCCCTACTGTTTTACTTTTTCTTTTGTGCATTCATCTAAATAGAAATGCAATATGCATTCTTCTTGGTATAATATATATATCTTTAGGGGAAATACATATGAACCTACGTGCTTTCTACTGGTGTAGTACAGGCCACGCCACACACCATCATCACCACACAAAAAACTTTACTTTTTATGTTTGGAAAAGTATAATGAAATTCTCGCTGTTCTCTGAACTCAGTTCGTTTAGCTTTTTACGTTCAAGTTCCTTCCTCCTCCTTTCTGTTACTTTTCCCCCCTCTTGTTTTGTATGATAGGTTTAGTTTGAGAAGCGGCAGGCAGCATATGGAATCATGAAATCGCGTCATATTGTAGCATGGGATTGGATCGTGATCAGAGAAGTGAAAAACGCAGAAATCCAGGAAAAGCTAAAAGTGAATTGAAGGACTAGAGAGGTAGAAACAAGAGACGAGGAAGGAAAAGAGGGGAAAAAAATCAGCCATCCATTAGATTTTTAATACATTCGTCAAGAGAAGTAGCAACAGAGCGGAGCAAAAAAAACTGTGTGTTTGCTTTCCCTTTTTCCTTCCTTTCTGAGACTCTCATCTCATAAAACTAAACCAAGTGAATTGGGTCGAACGAAGTCAAAAAATATAAAAAAGGAAATTTGCTGACGCAGATGTAGATATAAATATTTTTTCGGTGTTTTTTTCAAAGATTTTTAGGTTTCGCAAAAGAGAAATTTTGGGTTTATGATGAGAATGTAATATGATCATGATCATGATCAAACTTTATGTTTATGTTTCTCAAAAGCTGGAGGAATGATGTTTTGAATTGAGACATAAAGACAGTGCATTACTAGTATTACTACTACTAGATGCATCCAGAGATATATTAAGCAATCTGGGATATCAGATTTAAAGAGAAAATATTGCTTCACGGTCATGTGATATGATATGAAGATGACATGATGATGATGATTGTTTGTTTTTAAGGAAAAGTTCAAGCATATCGAATGACGTACTAGTTGTTTATCTTCTGAAAACTGCAACCGCTTTCACGGGAGTGAAATGACGCGAGGTTGCCTTTCACTCATCTTGTAACATGATCATCGAGCGAGAACGGAAAGTACTTAAGTGACAAAAAAATTTACAATGCGTAGCAAATCTGACAAATTCGGGTGATTACATAAGGACACGGATGGAGCCGATGGAGGAAAAATAAAAATGTGCAAATGGCGTAAATTTTTTGTTCAGGTGGGGATT
>JAQFZH010002785.1:0-15485 GCA_034695485.1 Entomobrya nivalis | reverse complement strand
ATACATATACGTTCATATACACCACATCTTTCACCGCAAACGGTAGTTACATACCAGAATTTTACATTCTTCTCGTTTCTCCAGAACATGCCTATCATATGACCACATGACTAAACACTTAATTTCTGTAACGTATGCCAATAATTAGATTTTTTGTAATGAAGTACTGTAGCTTAGTGCAATTTTTGGCGTTTGGTAATGTATCATAAGGCGTATTGTGGATTTACAAATATTTATCCAGGAGATATAGGCCTCAATGGGGTTGAGTTTTATATAAAACAAGCAAAATTAATAAAATCATAAACAGGATAAATCAAAATGGCGTAGCTTGTTTAATAAATTTCTAAATTTGTTTAGAAGCATATGTTTCCTTTACTAATAAAAAATGAATCTGATAAAAAGATATGGTCACAAGAAATAAAATTGATAATGTAACAAATGTAAACAAATATAATAATATTTTGGAACATGTGCTCTTGGAATTAAATTCGGCAGCAACCACATTGTCGATTCACCATGCAGCACTGAGGATAAGGGCCATTACAGCATATTGTTCCACGACACTGAAAATGATTTCAAAATTATCAAATGTTAAATTCATTCTTTTTAATATCTTTTCATAGCAATTATTAAGTATAACTTGCTGGTGAGCTGCAGTGCCAACAAGCATTGTTTTCGTTGCGGTTATTTTGAATCATTGGAGCCTTATAATAAAATACGGCCAGCAAGCTACTCTCAGCTGCTTCCGGGAATATTTCGTCTTGTTCGATAACATCTGTGTAAATTCGTCCGAAGAGTGATTCATTAAATGATGATGAGTAGTTTGGTGACGACGGAGGAAAACTGTTGACGTTGTTAATCGCCATTGCAACGAATGCCAACAGAAATGCGGCTCTAAAATTTTACAAAAAAAAGTTTACTTTTTTTAAATGTATATTATATAGTGTCAGATGCTTTAAGGTTTAACTTACGGTATCATTTTTGAACGATGTTTTTAACAGTTTGAACTAGAATTTTGCTAGCGTACTGAACTCCACAGAACATTTACTTCTAATCTTGAATTTTTCTGCTAACCCTTTTATATACGAACCGACTATGCTTCCTTGTTTGTTACCTTTGCTCAGTGTCATGCCAAGAAACGAAAAAAAGAACGAGACAATCAATAAAGATTGTTTATTTATAAAGATTTATTTCATTGTTTGATTGGCACAATTTTATAAATTACACCTGAAAGATACATATATCATACGCAGGGTTTGCAGCAACAGTTATGTATGCAAAAAAGATAATAACTTTTATTTGCACAATGACAAACTTTGTGAATGTTAGTAAACAAAAATAAAGTGTGTTTTTACGAGTATTTATTTGACCAACTGATATGGACACCAAAGTAAATGTTGATAGATGTTGTGGTCATTCAGTACAACGCATTAGTTTACTCAAAAATAGTTCAAGTCGTTAACACAATTTGAGTCGACCAGCAGTCAAAACTCACAGTATGAGGTACAAATGTTAGACCTTAATCACCCAAAAAAGACTTTTGTTAACTAAACAATTAAACCCTTAAATCATAATATATGTTCCCTATAATTTCACATGATGAGCATGCACATACCACGCAAAGAGCAAAACGAGTGGACATTTAAGCTCACTAATTGTAGCAAAAATTAAATAATTACTATTAAACTTGATCATATTTTCGGTTCGGATAATAAATGAAGCCACAACTCAACATTCTGTTGTTCATTTTCACTCCTCTTTTAGCACATTTTACCACTTTTTTATTGAAGTATCAGAAATTTAATTGTGCTTGGATTTGTATAAGACGTTTATCATTTCAGTTCATGTTCGCTGAGCAATTTTCTTTTTAAAATTAATTAACAACGTAGTTATACTTTTATCAGCTCACATTAAACTGGAAATAATATTTTTGCATAACTAAATTTAAATGTTTAGTAGCACCTTGTCAGATAAAACACTAGCTCATCTAGTGCATTATAAGTTAGGTATGTACTCAAGTAGCATCTTACAATGGACAGGTGAGCATCGTCCAGTGGTGCTCAGAGGGCTCACAATCGTTAGTAAGGTGATAACAGGGCACACAGCAGTGCAACTGGTTCACTCACAGAGCTCACTTCTCACTTGCAACATGGGCCCTACTTTGAAAAGTTTATTGCTTAAAATAAAGCAAATATTCTCCCTTAGTTCTACAGTTAGCTGAATAATTATAAGCTGATCTTGGGTTATGGGCTTTACATATAGTATTCTGTCATTTTATCCCATTCATCACGCACAACATTACACACAAGTCATTTTATTATCTAAATTCGTTAATATAATGCGTATATATTTTCATTTAATACGGTTTCCATACAAGTTTTTGGTTACGATCTCCGATCTCTTGTAAAACCTGATCAATTTGCTGAATAAGAAATATAAGAAAATTAGAATATCTATAAGCCAATTAGCCTTTCTACGCATAAAAAATGGTAAATTTTTATCCTCAAAAATGATTAAAAAAATTTGTGTTTGTTATCAGTATATACAAAGCGAGTTAACTGTTTACATGATCCCACTCTGTAAATTTTGTGTTGACCTTAATTGATTTCATGCAAATAGAATCCCTACCAGGAAGAAACTCGTAAATTCCTTATTGTCATATTTTTTGTTGCTATGTAAAGATTTACATTGACGGTATAGATAAGAAAACCAACTATTATTTACCTGCTCAATAAATCTACCGAAAAGCCAGATTGGAACGTTTAGCACAAATCTCATTCTCATTTGAAGTCTCATTCATAATTTATGCGGTAAAAAAATCCATTTTTGTTGTTAATTTTTTTTTGTGAGACAAAATGCAAATTTTTACAAAATTGTACATTGTTACAACGATTACGTTATTTGGTACCCACTCTTCGTGCACAATGGACGTTTTTGGTAAGAATGCAGATTAACCGAGGCCATTTTAAGTTAAGTCATAACATCACTTTTATTGTTTAGATGGTTTCAAATACTGTTTTGATTGGAAGAATCCAATATCATTTTATTGCCCTAACGGACAGGACTGGTCTTGCTGGTCATCGCATTTAGTGATGCATGAAATTTGTCACAGTAATATTAACATGCTTATCAATACAAAACCTATTTAATATTAATCCATGACTTTTGCATTCAAAGTGAGAAACTGGATACATCGATGGACCATGAAACAGAACATTTTCCAAAAATGCCATTGCTGCACAGGTAAAAATCAATATTAAATTTTTGTGAATTAGTCGCAAAATTAAACAATTAAAAAAGAATCTGTAAATCCTAACTATTTTATAGATGATGTTTCAACAATGATAAAGCTTCTGTATCCATCTCATCTATTTGACCTGGATAATACCGAAATAGTGTGATAATTTGCGGCCGGATTTTCTCAGCTGTTCGATCCTTCCAGTTTACCTTTGTTTATTGATTACTGAAATTACAAAGTAAAGTAAAAGCTTTAAGTGCAGGAGATATATTCTACAAATATTTAACGTTAAAACATATTACGCAACAATACTTGCTAAACTAAAGGTAATTAAAAAATATGATACGAATTTGTTGCAAAATTTGAAACTTTTCCCACACACACTTTGATCCGATGATTGTTGTGTACGAGAATAAGGAAAATTATTCCAAAATTTTAAGTGTTGCTTTATTGACAATAATTGTTACCAATGGGGTATGCTGGAAGTGAAATAAAAAAAAAAGGATTTTCTAGGTAAAATTTCGTATACTCAAGAAGAAGATCGTAAAATTACAACTTTAATACGTCAAAACAGACATCTTCGGTTTGTTATTAAGCTTAACGATAAATGATAAAGATAACATGTATCCTCACCGCTAATAATTTTCATTACCAGCATGCAATACCGTCCCGGTCCCGTAAAATGCATTTTTCATCTATATTTCAGCATGCCCATTGGGTAACCTGTAATACGAATGTTTATGGAGACATACAAATAGTTAAATTGCCCTTTACATATAACCTCAGTTGTAATAACAATGCTACGTCTACCGTTAATAAGAAAACCCTTTTTTATTTCCCCAGCATAACGTTGAATAAAATGAAGTCTAACGTGCATAAAACGTCATCAATAAAAAATAATAGAAGTTTTTATAAAGTATGCTTTGGAATATATATAACTCGTTTAGTTTAAAAATAAAAATTGGAAGCAATTGAAATTCCTGACACGAAGGTTGCTATATCATCATCAAGAAATTTTCAGTAAACAAGACAAAGATGCATTATTTATGTTAAATAACTTTCAATCTTTACATCAACTTTGTATCATATCATTATTGAGTCATTTTTAAAAGAGTAGTGCAGAAAGAATATTAGGAACAACGAATATCTGTACGATCCCTTACTATTGGAAAAGTGATTTCACTCAAAAAAAATTAAACAAATAATCAACCTTCATTGATACCTTTGGTTTGGTTTCAGCCTATATGCCTCTGGTACTCTACAAATATCTTTCGGTTTTGAAGGAGGTTTATGGGAACAAATAATTGAATAATATTTCATAAAAATACACTAAACTAAACTATTTATTTATTTACAAGAAACATAGATTTCTAGACGACAATATACAATGTTATTAAAATGGTACAATAATGTAAAATCGTACAAGTATTTTGTGAGTTATTCCTAAAGCACATAAAATATGAAAAAACGTGTATCAGTGTTTTTATTTGTCATTATTGTAATACAAAACATATTTGGAGAAACAATACATTTCAATTCAGTAAATACATTAGTGTCTCCATAACATTTTCGTTTGTTTCTTTATCATTTGAAATGTTCCCCTTATCTTCTTGCTGAGCAAGTTGAATTGGTGTATTACCATTCATATTTTCTATATTTGGATCCAAACCCAAAGAGAGTAAATATTTTAGAGCTTCGACATGTCTCCTCTGTGCAGCCAAATGAATCAAATTCTCTTTCTTATTGTTTAAGATGTTCACATCCACTCCCATACTAACCAACATTTCCAACATTTGTACATTTTGGCCTCCCCAAACTGCAGCAAAGAGTATATTTTCTTCACTATTGTCTAGTTCGTTAATGTCCGTTTGTGTTTCATTTATGATTAGACGTACAGTTTCTACATGTAGAAGCTTTACCTTTCTTAGAGCTTCTACAAGCACTGTTCGACCACACATATCTTTCGTGCTAAGAATTTTCAAAGATTCGGGTAGCTCTATCACAAAAACTATGAAATCGTGAAAAAGTGAATTTGACAACCAGCCTGTAGCTGCGTGAGCTAAAGTTAAACAAATGGAATCCACCTCACAAATATTGGCTCCTTTCCCGACCAAAAATTTTATAACTGATAAACTTGAGCCAGGAGCTAATATAGGGGAATTGTGCATACTTGGCTCTCTAATTAAATTTTCATTCTTTCCAAGTAGAAGCTCTATCATATCTATTCGTTCTTTAGTTTCATTTAATGTGTCATCAACACTGTGCTCTGCACAGAAATGTATTAAACATTGCTTGTCAGTAGAACCCTTTAGTTTTACTACCATTAGCTCTAACAGGTCGTATGACTTGCGCATACATGCATACTGAAGTGGGGTTGCCCAATTATTCTTGTTGGAAATTTGTATAATGTCATTTATTGTAAACGTAAAACATTCTTTGACAAAATCAAGCAAATTTTCCACCAACACTCCGTCCGAATATTCAAAATATACAGACATGATTTCGCACAAAAGTTTATTCAAAGTGAGATATTTTATTATTACTCTATCCACAAGTGGGATGTTGCTGTGGCACACTCTTATAAAACCGAATACGTTCAAATAATTATGATAACCACAGCTTTCTAAAATTTGGAGAAAGTTTTGACGTGTTGGATAGTTAAGAAAAGGCATAGCTACTGTAATGCTATCGGTATTTTTAAATAGTGTGCCAAACTGGTAGTTTAAAAAATACAACAATGTCGCATTCAAAAAACAGAAAAAATATCCTCGTGGCCTGTATCTATAATTCATGCTTTGAACTCGATGTTTGTGTTTCTGGGTTTGAAACATGTGTTCAAAAAGCAATACAGATAGCATATCTACATTACTTTCACTATTTAGTTGTGGGCTTCCCGCAACTCGAACCGTACTTAGAAAACATCTATCGCTAGTTATAATATTGCCGTTATTAAATGCTTTATTAAATATTACCAATTGATCAGAAACAAATTCAGCCACAAGATACTCGGCGATAGTTCTGTGAATGAATTGAAGGGCCACTGTTTCCCCATTATATACCTCTTCCAATAGTCCACATGACAATAATTGGTTTGTTTCTTTAGAACTACTAAAATATGAGCCTACGTTAGCAACTAACTTTATGCCGAACTTGGGAAAGATTGTTTGCAATGCTATGATGTGAAGATGTTCTTTGTACTTTCCCAATGAAACAGTGTTACAGATAGCATCACCGAATTTTGGTTCTGACATTGCCAACTTTTCGGCAAATTTCTTGTAATTAAAATCAACATAATTTTTATACAACTCAAACATCGATTTGCCAAAGTTAATAGCCTCATTTACCGAACAAGTCTTTGACAGATTCGAATATCTTAATGCCCCTTTAGTGTAAACTTCTGCGATCAGTCTGCACTGAAGTGGTATTCCTGCCAGATCCCTTTCATCGCATGAAATGCTCTCTTTGAAGTGCTTTAGACACATTCTAGCAAAACACTCTAGCTTTGACATGGAAAAGTGTGCGGTTTGTGCTTCACAAGCCCAAAATTCGGATAGAAAATAAATTTGATTTTTTTCATTGAAAGGAAGAATATCATAAGCAACAACTCCCAGTGTCTTTTCTAACTCATAACGCATATGGGGTCGAGAAGTGACATGTATTGTCAGACTGGGGAATTTAGTAAGATGTTTAAACACTTGCTTCATCCATACCACATCCTCTTCGCCAATTTCATCAAACCCATCAAAAAATATTTTCATGGTAATTTTATTGTCTTTGACAAGATTAAATAAAATACCTGCGCCAAGTGGAGAAGGTGAGATATGTTCAAATAGAGGAAATGTGGTTTCGTTTTCGTCATTGGGTGATCGCCAAGAGGTTCCAGAACGACGAGCAAATTTGACAAAATGTTGTAGCACAACAAATACCACGGCAGTTTCATGGTCTTGCTTTGCATTTCTTGCAAGGTTGGCTAGCAACAGGGATTTTCCCATTCCAGGCAGGTCACAGATGCAAATAGACTTTGTTTTCTTGCTATTGATTTCCTTCATGAATATCTCCTCTGATAAGGTACACTCATCTGAGCCCAAGAAACGTCGAATGATGGATGAAGTGCCTGAGGTTTCCTCCAGAATAAATTTATTTTGCTCTGCTTCATAGTTGATTAAATGAACTGGTGACTTGGAATTCGTACGAATGGCCTCCCAATCATCCCTTTCTTGCAAGTTGATGAAACGAACAGTAACCTCCTCTCTTTGAAAACTGGAGTTAGCAGTACGGTTGGACTGGGCTAATTCAGTTAACTTATGTCTTCGCATTCCCTTAATGACAAAAACGTCGTGGCATTTCTGACGAAATATGTCGCTTTTGATCTGAAGTCGTTTGGACAAAGTTCTTGGTACGTAGTATTCAAGGGCTTTAGGTATTGTTTCCTTGAGCAATGCAAATGGTTCTTTTTGGTTTCCTACCCTCAGGAAAATCTTGGTTATTTCATCAATCGTTATGGTTTTAGTAAGATTTGTCCAAAGACTAGTTAATTCATCCGGATAAAATCTTGTTATTGGGAAAACCCTACCATGCAGGTTTACTTTGAGATCTTGCAATATCTTAGGTAAATAGTTTCTTAGCAGGATGTTGAGTGCCCCTGTTTGTTTGGTTTCTAAAAGAGCCTCCAAAAGCGCTTCGTATCCATTTGTTCTGGTTTCAAGGATTTCCAGTAGATATTTTGCTTGATCATACCTAGTCCCCATGGCCTATAATTAAAAATGGTTTCAAATTTAAAAACAATTATCTCACTAACATTAAGCAATATTGCTACTGGTGTTTTTAACTTACCAATTTCGAAACCTCGGCATTGGACAACACGTTTTTTGATTTCAGTACTGAACTAAACGAAGAATCGCAGATTATTAAATCAACCATTTTATTTAGGTTTTGTGTGAGATTTTGTCTTTGCCACTGCTCCATTTTGATTTGTTGGTTTATTTATAGTTTTAACTAATATTTCTTGAAAGAATTAAAACTGCATTTAGTCGAACAATGTTGAGTTGAAAATAAACTATTATTACTTTTGTTTTATATTGATGTCTTATAAGTTTTATTATATAAATATCTACCAGTCTTGTGCATGTCTGCCGTACCAGTACTGCTGGCTGCCAATTTGACTTCTGGACTTAATCGATACACGTTATTTATATCAACGTGTTTCATGCTCTGCTCACTTTCGTATCGATTAGAAAATCAACAAAAGTATTTAACGCATTTTTATTGTTTGTGTGGTTTGTTGTTGTTACATTTTAGGTTAGCATATATGTTAATGTTATGTTTGGCATCACATTTTGATGAGTAAAAATCATTAAACAAACATATTTATTTTGATATGCAACACTTGATGTCGTATTTTCATATGTGCTCTCTTTCATCGTAACAAAACCCTTCCAGACTAATCATTTGCTGATAGTTTGAAGGGTATTGATCTCAAAACATGATCTACTTGAAATGGTAAAGCTTAAAGAGGACCTATTAAACAATATTTATTGTCTAGTTATTATAATAATTCCTTGCAAATAATGATTCCTCTACTATTCAAAGGTGGCTTAAAACCAGAAATTAGTATTGAACAACATTTTTGGCTATCATTGTTATGCTAAAATAAACTTTGTGAGCTATTACTTACCTTACAACCCAATGTTTCATGGAGTACCATGAAGCATCATATAATCAAACTTTCACAATTCTGGAATAAATAAAAGCAGTAAACATCATTGAACTAAAATCATGCAATTTTTGGTCAGTCGTAAAGAAAACAATATTCAACACGGAAATACACCAGCTCTAACACGGAAACGTAAATAAGGGGTTCCAAGAATGGTTTCTCGGTTCGATTTGTTTGTCCCTAAGATGACCGCAAGTTGGTAGGTTTTAGGCTTACTTTTGTATTGAAAATAAATTATTTAGTTATGAGTACCAACTTCAATCATTTGTTTCTGTACTTCTTTAACAGACGCAAATAAGGAAGTTCATACCTTCCTTACAAGTGGACTAACAGTAAACTGATGACTTCTATAAACTCTGTTGAAGGATACGTTGCAATAACATAAAAGATGTTCAAAGCTAAAAGTTTGGTTTCTTCTCAGACTTTGACCATTTCATAGAGCATTAGATTTTTATTTTTATCACACACATGGTAATAAACCCGATTGATTACTTTTGACAATTCTTTTAAGCGGTCTTTTCATAAGCCGCAATGTTGAAATTTCCAAACATGTTCTTTTTTGTTATAATCATGGCACTTTGTGTGAATCCAATATGTGCGTGTGACGTATGGGGTAAGTAAGCTATTTAAAGTGACTAAATATTTTATACTTAAATTTCGTATTTTTTATACTTAATGATGAAAAATACTATATTGCTATTTATATAAACAAATTTTCAGAATTTGTTGAATTGCACTACGTTTGGTTTAAACCATTATTTTTTAACTGCCCCGATGGACCCTGGTGGGCTTGCTGGGCTTCTTATAATATAATGGATGAAATTTGCAAAGGTAACTCATATTTAGCCATAATTTTACTCTCAAAAATGTTGATGTTTTGATGAATTTTAAATTTAAAGGACGAAATTGGATACATAGGTGGCCGAAAAGACAATATTTTTTCCAGACATGCTACTGTTGCACAAGTACGAAATCTTATTCATAAAAACATCTAGCCAGACAATAACTAATTTTTAAATTGTATTTTACAGATAATATCAATATAATGGAGGGAAGGTCCATAGCGTTTCCTGAAGAAGTAACTTGTTTATTTTGGAAAACAACAATGGCTAAATCACTTTTAAATTTTAAACCTGTGCCTATTTATATGATTGACCAATTAATACATCAACTAAACCGTTTTACCAAACCACCGGTTTATAAAAGTAGTTAAAAATTAAAGGACTATGTACGCTAGGGAAATGAAAATTACAATTTATTTCCCTTAAAATCCATGTTATTTCGATTTCATAAATATATTTATGTAAAAGCATTGTATGACTTATGTTTTAGTTTCCTTTACAAGAACGACAAAATTTTCCCAGGAAGAAATCCTAGTATCATTTAGAATAACATAGTCTAAATAAAGTTCACGTATTTCAAGCATGGACATATTCAACAAAGTTTTATATTTACACCAATGCTGGAAAGGCAGGAAGTTACGAAGTAAATTCTTCTTTTTTTGTCTTTTGTATAATACATCAAACGAATATTAGCCCAGATAAATATATTGCTTTTTTCCGTGTCAATAAATGTTTACAGACAACGCAACTATATAAATTTGCTCTTGCCAATACAAATACAAGCATGTTGTGCAATCACCAAATATTAGTATGAATAAAAACATATCAAATACAAACAAATACTACTGGCTTTGTCATCAGAACTTATGATTTTAATGTTGAAATAAGCAAACAAACGAGAGTTTGAAGCATAACCGAAAATAAATACAATTGACATCAAAGCTGGAGACACTATCAGTACACAAAAAATTGGGACATGGTAACAAGAACTTTTATTTTTAATTCTCATTTATTCATTTGTCGATTTGTCGTTTTTTTGGTGGAGGAACTTTGAAGTCACTAAGATGGTAAACTCTGTGCTGCATTACTGCATGTGTTTACTATAGGAAATCGACGTTTTGCACTTTTCCAGTAAAAAAAATTCTATGAAAACCCGAAAAGATAGCATAAGATGTAGTTTGTACTTTGAAACTGAATGAAAACAGGTACCCCAGTATGTCTTGTAAACCAAGTGTATTTTCTTGATTGGTGTAGACTTTTACGATTTTTGCCTTTATTGTAAATAAGCCAACTTCTAATAAAAGTCGGTGCTACTTAAGCATGCAATTTGAATCAGACTCACTATGCTACGCATAAAACTACATATTCCGAACTCCAAACACCTAATATGCAAAGGTTATTTCAGTCAGATGGATATGAAACGCATAAAAACTCGAATGTCTCTACGGCTCAGGTGATGCAGTTTTGGAGTCCGACGTCGCATAACTGACTGGGAAAGGGTAAAGTTAATAAATTAGCGGAGCCAATAAAAATAGTGTGAAATTAAGATATTGGTCAAACCAGATGTAACTGATGAAGGGCTAACCGTAATATAAACCGGAAATTTCATCCGGATATGAGAGCCCGTAAAGAATGCGGTAAATTTAGCTATTGAAAACAATAACCAGTCAAGAATTATTAAGAAGTGCTTTAGTACTTCTTATTGATTTCGTATATCATGTCCGTCTGTTTGTCTGTCTGTGAGCGCTCTAATTCAAAAACGTTTTGACCTTCCGATCTGAAATTTGGTATACAGGTACTAAGCGGGACAAGTAAGAAAGCTATTGATTTTCAGCCAAATCGGACTAACGGTACCGGAGTAACGGCCAATTAACCGTTACATGTTATTTAAATGGGCAAAATGTTTTATTCCATAAATCTATACATTGAAGTATTGGCATCAAACTTTCTCAAGAGACTATAGTGTAAAACAGAACAGTTTTGGAGATACAGGCAAATAACGGTTACATGCTTTATAAATGGACAAAAAATTAAATTGACTTTTTTACTTCTGAACTTTAAAAATCAGTATAAATTATTTCAAGCACTTCTTTATATAATACATACAGTACTAGTTCATAATTAAAGCTTTTGTTCCTTTTGTGAATAGTAATACATTTTTGTAAAGTAGGGAAGACATTATTCACGTATAAAATCCACTATACCTTGTGGTTGGCATTAGTTTTTATATAAATCATCAGACTCGCGATTACTTATTAATAAAATGGTTAAATTACATACTACATTTCTCTTTTTAATAAAATGAGTTTACATTTTCTAATTTAGATATTTTTATTCCAGAGCGCTTATTAATTAAAAATTCGCACATTTATCGAATTTTAGACCTGTAGTATACTTTTCAGTGAAAATGGCACAAATCTATAATCGGTAGATATTAGCTACATAATTAATATGCAAATTTAAAATTAGAAGAAACATTTATATATTTATCTACCAAAACATGTTTACTTCCAAAAAAGTATTTATCATGTTGATTAATTTGATTTGAAATAAATCAATTACATGCAAATTAAAAACATTTAGGATGAAATAGAAGAGACACTAAATTAGGTAGGTATTAAAGAAAATATGTTATGCATCATTAATGAAGTAACTAATTCAACAAATGTTTAATATTATGAATCAAGCCAAACTTCCCTATTGGGATCAAGTTTATAAAATATTGGTCGAGTATGACCACGTTTTTATATTAGACACATATAGTTAACCTACGGATTTACATTGTTAACAAACAAACTATTGTGCTAACGAATTACATTAAAACATAATTTTATGAACATTATATGAATACAAACAAAAATCCTCATTTTATGGATTTTAGCCAATTAAATGTTAAGTCAATAAACATTATTACACAGGGTCAAAGAGTTAGTTATTCTTGAGTTCAGTAGACCTTTGACTTGTTTTCTTTGATTTCGTTTCTTGTGGACCATTTACTTAAGCTTCCTAATATTTTTAACGTTTTTATTGCTTTTAGGGTTCCTCTCCTAGGAACCAAAACAAAGTCCCGTCAAATATCCATGTATTTGAAGTAAAAATCACAACTCTTTAAATATATGAAAGTATACATACCTTAATAATGTAAACGCACAAATGCTGTTCCAGGCAGATGGGTATGGCACGTGAAGAAAATCGAATGCCTCTCTGGTCCACATTACACAGTTTTGCATTGACCAGTTATAAAACTCTGGACTGCAAATATTTTCAATATTGGGTAAAAACTTTTACAACTTTAAAAATTATTTGATTAGTATGCCATACCGATAATTTGAGTTCATTCTCTGACCAAACCATTCCTCAAAACTCTCTTGTTTGACTAATGTTTTACCCATGTATGTCCTATATTTCATTGTTTGGACACCACAGTAAGATGTTGGATCTGCGGTTCCTTCCTTTATTTTGTAAGTATTTCTATTGATTTACTGTGTCCATGTCTAGGTACATATTCCTTATAGATAATGGATTTTTTCGCTTTTGTTCTGCTATTTTAACCTACCCTATTTTTGATATTGGTTTTGGTAAGGCCATCAGATCCATATTCATACAAATATCCAAATGCAATAATACCAACATGATACGCACCCTTTGGAGGCGAATGTCCCGCTGGCGTTGAAAATTCTACCAAGTAAACAAAATGTTTTAAAAAAACTCTCAAATTATTTTATTAGTATTCGTCTGGAGCAAGGTTTCAGAACTGACTAATATTCATTTGGACGATAGGGCTTGTATCTAATCCATTCGAAAGATCCCATCAGACTGCTTCTACTACAGTTAATGGTTCTATTCTTTGAATAAGACAGTAAAAATTAATGAAAATCATATGATTTATTATTTCATTATCAATAAAAATTGAATAGGAAGCAAACAAGATCAATAACTTCATTAAAATATATTAACAGTAGAGTGCCACACGTAAAATTAACTTTAAATGTTTGACGTCATTATTTTTTGGCCAATGTATTTTCTACCTACATCTCAGCAAAGGAAGACATGCTAACCCAATTTAGTTTCTCAGCAACTCCAAGAAAACTGCAAGCCTCTATAATCCATAGAGTCTCTGTACCATTTGTGTAAATAATTAGTGTTGTTATTTAATCCATAACCTGTACTTTACAATTACTTAATTCAAAATAATATCTAAAAATTACTTGAAAATTGCACTGGCATGACACCAAGAGTCAAATTCCTCTATAAGTTTTTTCGTTATCCCCATATATTTTCTGTACTCCATATCAAGATCAGTGTACCATGACCTGGGATCAATTGACTTGTCCTGCAAGAATTTACAGGAAATATTAACAAGTAATATTATTAAGCTACACGCAACCTACCTTATTGGAAGCCATTGTCTTTTTGATGCCTTCATTTCCACACTCGTAGAGAAACCCATATACAACAATGCATACATGGTACATTCCTTGCAGCGGCATTGAATCATATCCTATTAGATATTAAAATGGATAAAAAAAAGAAAAAAAAGAATGAAAATTAACAAAATCAATGTATAATAAATAAACCTGGAAGTGGTTTCTTCGGGTAACAAATGGCTTCAACTTCGCATTTGGTCATTTTTAATAAAAATCTGTATAAAAAATAAAACAAGCGAAATATAGTCTTATATCATATCATATATATTTAGAACCTGTGATACAGTTTAATACTGTCAAGAATGCTTTATAACTAACAGTAATACTTCCATAAATTTATAATAATAATGCCTTGCCCGATTTTGTAGTTTTCTCTGAAATGTTCTTAAAAATGTAGAGGGGAGTAACTTATTCCAGGCCGTGTGAATTTCCAGTTATTTTGACACCGTTCCTCAAGAATAACTTCTTTTTATCGACTTGGGTGTCAACTTTAATGACGTTCAAAAAGAAAGCTTAGAAGTTCAAGTATCATTCAACACTACTGACTTGAATTAGTAGGAATGTGGTTTGGTTTGGTTTACATTGCCAAGCGTGTCAAGCTTATCTCAAACAGAGATAAATACATTTGGCTGCTAATCAAAAAAAACTTTTTACATATGCAGACCATAATGAACGAAAAAATTGTATGTTCTGAAAACTGTCAATGTAGAAGCATTTGTAAGTTCCTTAAAGTATGTTAATACGTAAATATATGTGATCCTTTACAGTATCTGTCGTTCAATAATTTTATTTGAAACCTTCAATTTGAAGGGATTGATGTTAAAAGAAATAATGATTACAAAGTTGGACAACAATATAACTAGAACTTCTGGACGCTAATGAAGAACAACATGTAATATGGGTTTGCAGTTTTAGCAGAAACTTATATTGTGAGCATAAGCTACGTTATTTTACTGCTCATAACATATGCAAGTACAATAATTGGATATGAAGATACCCATAAACTAGTTGGGTCGTCGAACGTTGTATAATTGGGCTTTCGTTTTTTTATCCTGGATTTACTTTGGGATTACTTGTTACTTGTGTTATTTTACATTAAATGACCTCAATTGTGCTATTTACTCTTGGCTTGCCTGGCTTTGCTTGCTTCAGATATTTTTCTGTTGGCAGAATAATTTGTCAATATACTATGTGTTGGGACTACAAAGAAACTAACCGTCTCAATTGTCCGCCTAACTGACTAGTCACAGAAGACTCCTAAAATC